>ML170329.1:0-29708 GCA_004355085.1 Rickenella mellea | reverse complement strand
TGACGTTGGGACAGGATTATACTGACACTGGCAGTCTAGCAGCAGGTCTTAACTTATGTTGTGAGCATCACTCTCGCATGTACAGTATTCTCATTTGTCCGATCGAAGTCCGTCAGTGCGTCACTGCTTGGATTCATTACTCGACGCCTCCGAATACGGCTGCTCGTTGAGTGTTGGGTGGCTCGTTCATGACCTCCAATTGCTGGAGTACGACGAACGGCGGTCTTTTGGCCATATTATCAGGTTGATGCGATGGTACTACTATCATGGTAGATGCAAAATGTATATAGGAATGGTCGCCACCATCAGATAGTCGCGACTGAATCAGTCATGCATGAAGGAGACAGTGATACATGCAAAACGAGCATACACCTGCTAAATGTGTCTACAAGGGACATATATTTGGCAAATAGTGGCTAGGTCTGAAACTCTTCACAGCGTTGAGCCAGACGCAAACATACGTCGGCTCATAGTTGCATCTTGAACGTAGCAAATAGCATATCCCAAAATTTCTTCCAAAATCCTTCTGTGACCTCCTTCCGCAGACTCAGCGCCGTGCCTGCTGCAGTGTCGCATAGGTGTTTCTTCTCCTCCGTCAGTTCCCGCTGTATTTGTAGAACCACGGGTCCTTTGTCGAGTATTTCACGCAGAATCTCCCCGACCCGACTGTATTTGTGGTCTTCGTCCACGACAAATCCCCCGGCTGTGGTAACGGGTTCGAAAACGGCACGGAGGTCCATTTCTATCTGGGAGTCGCTTCCAGAATGATGTCCCATCCATCGATTTATGACAACTGAGACATGATCGAGCATCTTGGCTCCACAAAGCTCGCTCAAAACGTTGAAGTAGTGTTTAGCAGTTTCGATCCGGCGAGGATTCTCGGGGAACGGATGCATATAGATGACGCCGCTGATGTGACCTTTCCTTAACTTCCTGGGAATGTTTAGATTGACTGGGATTTATACTAGTAGAATAGCTCACTGTTCAACTAGATATTTTGCAATTGGCCGGAGCACCTCGAGGTCGCGTTTACTTGAATGACCAAAGCCTGGTGTGTCCACGAGAACCACGCGGTGGCCGCCAAAATCAAACGGAGGTGTCGGTATGACATCATCAGTGCACGAGTTCAAGTCGTGGCTGACGGGAAGCTGTAACCCACTAGCGGTGTTGATAAACTAGTGAGTGTTGGTCAATTCTGGTCTTTCCACGATCGTGAGTCAAATTTTTGACAGTCCTCACCGAAGTTTTCCCCGTGCCGGTGACGCCCATGACACTGAATTCCCGCCCAGGGTTAGTCTGTACAGTCTATGGAGGTAACGAGAACATACAGAATGATTTTCGCTCGATCGGATGTCATGGTTTAGGGTATTCGGTGGAAAATGAACACTAGACACATAGCGTTATATGGAGCAATGTCCTGCTTGCAGGAGACAAGGTGTGCATGGCATGGGTGAATCTCCTTGCGTTTGCCTCGTGCGGGCAATAGGCCTGAGAAGCTCGCGGTGGTTGGTTTCTAAAGGTCTATTGCTGGACATATAGTTACTTGACCTGGTATGGTCCTTGCTGGGATCAATTGTGCTTTAGGATATTCGGAGGAAAGTAGAGCACTTAAATAATACATAGCACTGGAAAGACGTTCTGCTGAAGCGGGGTCCAAAAATGATGTCACACAGTCTTTGGTCACAGTCACTCTGCCAGGGCAACTGCTAACAACCCTATTGGACGACCATACCTGATCATTGAGCCCGCTGATGACTATCTCGCGAAACGGTTGTTCCTGTACGCTGGGTATCTAGTATCTACACGATAGCCATTCGTCCGCCTGATCACGAGGGCTCAAAGGTAATGTGTGTAAAAACAGAATATTAGTGGCGATGATTCTTTTCATGCCTCAAACACATTGCTACACATCAATGAATTACATGCGCTGCAGGTGGCCGGTATTAAACGCATGTTTGTGGATCACTGAGGATGTCACAGGCTGCTGGTGCGTGCCGCACAGCGTTTTTTCAGACATGATTATAAGCGTCTTTGCAGCCCTTAGAGTAACCCTCGACTTCTGTGTTTCACTTCTGCCGCCTCTTACTGCTCTTTATTGATGTCAGACAAAGATCCGGCAATAATCGCGTGAGTTGACGTTGCATCTGACTGCCGAGCACTGACATCATACGTCATTTCGATTCCTCAGCCTTATGGGTTCTACCGGAGTTGGGAAATCGTCGGTTAGGATCATGCAGTCGGCTTTGGATGCTTGCTAACTTAACTGCGATCAGTTTATCAACACCGTTACCAAACGCCATAGGCTTCGCGTCGGCCATGCCTTAGATTCCTGCACCAAGGAGGTCCAAGAAGTTCGTCTGGAATGGGGCAATGATCAAAGGCCAGTGGTACTCGTGGACACACCTGGCTTCGGCGATTCGTCAATGAGCGACACGGACGTTCTCCGAATAATTGCCAAGTACCTCGTCAAATCGTGAGCTGTTCCGTCATGAAGGATTGACCATCGATGTCTCACCATCAGGCGCATGTAGACACAAAGCAGGAACCAAATTGACCGGCGTCATTTACATGCATAGCGTTATAGACCGCAAAGTAGAAGGGAGTACGAGGCGTATCTTTAAGGTTTTTCAGGAACTCTGCGGTTCGAAGCATCTGAAGCAAGTCGTCATCGTCACGACTTGGTGGGATAATGTCGATCGAGCACTTGCAGAATCCCGAGAACAACAGCTCTGCGATGGCGAAACGCTTTTCCGGCCCATGCTTCACGACGGCGCTTGTATGATGCGTCACGAAATGGGTCACGACCAGGGCTTCAGTAGTGCGAAAGCAGTCTTGGATCATCTGCTGAAGTTCAGCACGATGGACCTCCATATCCAGAAGCAGCTTGTTAACGAAAAAAGGCCTTTACCTGTCACTAGTGCTGGATCGATCATTAACCAGGATCTAATGCGAAATGCCCAACGGTGCCTCGATCGCCTGGAAGTAGTGCGAGGGGAGTTGAATAACACGAAGGACGATACCATTAGGAGATTGTTGTTAGAAGAACTCAGGGAATTAGAAGAGGAGAAAAAAGCAATTCGCAAGGAAATAAAGACCCTTTCGAAAAAGATAAATGATCGGTCCATGCTTTGGAGACTGCTTGGGTTCTAGTCGTATGGTGTCATCCAGTTACGCCACAGTTCGTCGCTGTCGTCGCCTCATCACTTTTGACGTGTTATATATTCCTCCAAAGCCTCACCTCCATATGCATGATGAAGTATGTGGTCACTGTAGACAACCTTCAAGTTACGTATAATACTGTTTTTTCTTATGTGTAATTTTGACAGTCTCCTGTCGTAAACCTGCAAGACGAAGTAGGCGCTACCATATACCTCTCTCTTTAAAATTCTATGACTGAAGACTGGGTAGCGGGCCCCGCAGTTTATCGGCCCTGCCATTATTCAACGATATGAATACTGCACATATGTAACAACCTTCATAATATTCTCGGTGTGAGAGCCCTAGGTCAACACCTGCACAGTTCATTATATTGACGTACTGTAATCAAAATCATACCTACAAACAATTTAGCATCTCTACTTAACGACTATCGGGTCTCATTCAAGCTTCTGACACGGACTTGGGGGTAAAGACTGTATACCAGATTCGATTGGCGAAGATACTCATAAAATGGAAAAGCCTGTAACCACGTAATGAAGGTGGAACTACACGAGCTATGTATCCTGGACTAGTAGTACTACACGAACGTCGCCTTCAAGATGGACTTTCTTAATCGGCGTAAGAAAGCGTGCCAACGGCTTCGTGACTTCTCCTCCTTCCCAGGATGCAAAAGCGCCATGCCTGCGGCTGTGTGGCTTAGTTGTTTATTCTCAACCAACACTTCCCGCTGTATCTGAAGAAACACCGGTTTCTTGTCGAATATCGCGCGCAGGCTCTCCCTGGTCTGACTGAATGTGTGGTCATCGTCCACGATCCACCCTCCGGCTTTTTCGACGGGTTCAAAGACTGCTCGGAGTCGCGTTTCCAGCTGGGAGCCTCCTCCCGAATGCTTTCCGTTCCATCGCGACATGACAACGGAGCAATGATCAAGAGTCGTGGTTCCACAAAGCTCGCTGAACACAGTAAAATAGTGTTTAGCGGTGCTTTCGATCCGGTACTCGGTGGACGGGTGGATGTACACAACGCCACTGATCTGACTTCCGTAATTTCCAAGGGAGTTAGACTGCAAATTGACAGGGATTGATATCAATAGGTTCACTCACTGTTCTGTTAGGTATTCAGCTATTGGCTGGAGAACTTCGATATCGCGCAAACGCGAATGACCAAAACCTGGCGTGTCGACGAGGACCACGCGGTGTCCATCCAAATCAAATGGGGCTGTTGGTATGACACCATCGGTGCACGAATCCAAGGTGTCGCTGATGGGGAAATGTGACCCGCTAGCGTCATTGATAAACTGGTGGGATTCGGTCACTTCCATCGTCACGAGTCAAAATGACATACCTGCACTCACCGTAGTTTTCCCTGATCCGGTGGCGCCCATGACGCTGAAGTAATGTCTGGCGGTTCGTTTATACGGTCTACTGGAGGTAATGAGAACATACAGTACGATTTTATCCGTCATTCGAACATCCTTTATGGTCTGAAAACTGGCATCTGTAGCGTGCAAATCTTCAGCGAGTTTACATTGAATTTCGAGCAGGATATCGTCCTTCTGGAGCGCATGGCGCAGAATTGCCCTGGCCGAACTCTCGGTCTGATCATGGCGGACTATCCTCCCCCCAGCCGCGAGAACGGGTTTAAAGACCCCATTCTCGAATTCTTTCTCTCGTGCAGAGCCAATTCTTGACTCAACGTCATTCCAGCACGTGGTGACAACCTGAGTGCGGTCGAGATTTGCCTGCCCGCACAGTTTTTGGAATATTCCGAAGTAATGCCTGTCAACCCTGGGAATGGAAATACTTTGCAAGTACAAGACACCGCTCAGTTTGATTTCTTTACGGTGACTGCAGGTAGCACGTGCTTGAATATTAGGCACAATTTCCTGAAGTAACGAATACTTACAATTCAGCAAGGTATTCTCCAATCAACCTGAGAATCTCATCGTCTGAAAGTCGCGAGTGGTCGAAACCAGGGGTATCCACGAGAACCACGCGATGACCGTACAATTCAAACGGGTCTGTCGGTTTGACACAATTGGTGCAAGAATCCAAGGTGTGGTTGCCGGGGAATTGTGACCCGCTAGCGCGATTGATAAACTGGTGGGTTTTGGTCAATTCTTGTCCTTGCGACGTCGCAGGTCAGAATGACTTGACAGCACTCACCGTAGTCTTCCCCGAGCCGGTGGTGCCAACGACACTCATGTAATGTCTGGGTTAGTTTGTGCGGTCTGCCTGTAGAAACGAGAAACTCACAGTATGAATTTCACTCGATCGGATGTCATGCCTGAGATTCGGTAGAAATGAGCACTTGACGCGTAGCATTATATGCAGCGATGTCCTGGATGTAGGAGGTAAGGTGTGTTCGACACGGTGAGTGACCCTTGCGTTTGCCTTGCGCAGGCCACGCCACCCGTGCAACAGGGACACGAGGTCAAGGACTACCTTACACCCTGTCATTTCCTTCACGAGTTCCGCTGGACATCTGTAATCGAATTTAGTGGATGCTGTCCTCTCTCCAGCAGTGCGGTCATCTGTTGCGGCTTCACAACAATAGCACATTCCCGCAGCATCTGCCCGTGCTCACTGATCCGTCTTCGCGCTGATGCGGTCCCTTTCTTCGTGCCAACGTGTATACCACTCGAGTAAAATTGCCCGAATGAAATCGAAAGCAATGGTATAAGTATGTGTTCTTCCAATGAGCAGGTGTGGTGCGTCATAGTGGTGGCTTAACGTGAAGTTGGCATTCTAAACTCATCGGACATGCTCCCCTCGCAAATTTCGGAGCCACGTCCTGAACCCGCAATGCTTTCCGACCGCAGCATCCTTTGGATTCTCAGAACTGGTATCTGTAGCTCGCAATGCATTACGTTCAGCCACGAGCCCACTCTGAATGTTGAGCAGAATGCCAGACTTGCGTCCTTCTCGAGCACCTGAGGCAGAGTGGCTTTTGCCGAACGCACGGTCTGGTCATGGCGGACTCCTCCCCCCGCCTCGAGAACGAGTTTAAAAACCCCGTTCTTGAATTCCTTCTGTCGTGCAGTGCCAACTCTTGACTCGACGTCATTCTCGCACATGGTGACAACAGATTCGCGTGAGCGCAGAGCTTTTGGAACAGAGTGTGCGTTTGGCTGTCAACCCTAGGAATGGAAATACGTTGCACGGACAATAGATCGCTCATTTTAATCTCTTGGCGGTATCTGTAGGAAATGGGTGTTTTATGACAGTTACAGATTGGCTAAAGCAACGGATATTTACAAGTTGGCAAGGTACTCTGCCATTGAAGGAGAACTTCAGCATCCGACAGATTTGAGTAACCGAAACAGGAGTGCTAAGAGAACGTAAGGTTGTCCTAGGTTCGGAACGCGCCCCGTTCCGGCCGCCACGTCGAAGGTCCTCCGGAGCTTCCATTTATGGAACAGGACCTTGTCGGAGACCGAAAGAAGGTGGCGCGCTCCGAACCTGAGGTTGTCCATCCAAAAGAATCTGCGTGTCATGGACGCGATTTGTGCACGATTCCGAATCATCCCGGAGTTGATTTCACACCCACTGCAACGTGAACTTGGGAGACTCAGTAAGATCATGAACAGGATTGTTAGAAAGAACACTTGCTCACCGCCGACATCCCCAGACCCCATGACACTAACGCAAGACCTTCTTATCAGCACTCACATCCAGGAGAGAAGCGCTCACACTACATATGGCGGAAGTTGGGTAAGAACCGGTGGACCTAAATGATCTTCGCTGCCATCTGGAATCTCCCCCAATTCTTTCTGTTGGTCTCACTGTGGAAAGTGAAACCTAGGGAAAGGGGATAAATCGAGGAGAAACACGCCGGAACCTCCTGATTGCAAGTATTATTTCCTGCTTGGGGAGATGGCCGCACCAAGGGCTGGCGCCTCCTTGAACTTACAACTTTGTATTCGAGTCGTTGAATATTTCCATTACATCCAATTCCATTGTGGCCGGTAGCTTGAGAGAAATGCTCGGCATAAAATTGCATTCGAGAATCTCATAAAGCTCATCTGGCTGTCGGGGAGAGAGCGCCAAACATCATATCGGACATGTGCGATGAAATACGAACCACATTGGGAGAAAGAGCTTTGCTCAGTCTGAAGGTGTGGATCGACATTGGAGAGAATCACAATGCGTCAGATAAACCACGCTGCATGAAACTTGCGAAGAGAGATTGACAGAAGAGTGAGACAGAAGAGAAGAGAGGACTCTCAGAACTCCCCCAATACGACCCCTCAAAAAAACAGTCACACGATCACGTGATCTGCCCGAATGCGCCGACGAGCATTGACGGCAATCCTGCGAGTACTGCGGGAAGGGAAATAAATAACGTGCTTGTAACTTATGCAAACCTTCAAGATAGAACCTTTCTATAACAAATTACCCTGTATTAATTATTTAAAGAAGGAATGAGTGAATAAACACCGTATGTAACGCTTCGCCGCCTTGCGAGAGTCGCGGCGAGACTCACTACACCACAGGAGCACACACGGGTTTTCACAGGCGATAAAATTGCCTTCCGAGGATCCCCCTTCTTATTAGATAATATAATAGTGTTTCCACCGTATGGAATGCTAGTATCCTTGCCCTCGCGCTATTTCACCGTCACATGTTGGTCTTAATATCGAAGATGTGAAAGGAAATGGTTTTTTGCTTGCAAAAAAGACACAGAAAACATGCCTCGATATGTTCGACGATCCAGTCTAGATTCAAACCGAATTAAATGATGCGGGGCCTGAGGAAGTAAATAAAATAAAATAACACCGAGACGGATCGAACCGCCAGGCACTAATGCACAATCACCACGCCACACCACTACACCAACAGTACTTACAGAATTAAGGAAATACTACGTATATGTACACCTCAATGCTCACGTGATCGTGTAACTGTTTTTTTGGGGGGTCGTATTGCTGTATTGCAGACTGTCACGAGTCACAACCACTCACACTCTGTCACAATGAGCTTGCGCTTTTGCGCTCTTGCGTTCAATGCGTTACCGTTCGCCACATCGCAATGTTTCGCTTTTGGAGTGCTTTTGGGTGGTTGCCGCACGCACGTCGATTCGCACGGTCCCTAAGGTCTGGTCCTCTTCGACGTGAAAGATATCCCCGACGCCAATGCATGGCACCCGGTAGAGGAAGAATCGAGCAACGCGGCTTCGTACTCCGCAGACGACACATTCGGTTTGCTAGTGGTTGACCAAGGGGGACAGATGGCGCCTGCCACACTCGCGAGCAAGCGAAGCGTCGGATGGCTCGGCTTGGGACGGCGTGGGGTGTCGAGATTTGGGTGGGCAATGGAACGGACGAACCTTTCGCGGAAGCTTTCCCCACTCCACCTCCCCTCGAATTCGGTGCTATCACCAGTGACTCCGAACTTCCGAAGCGACGCAAACGCAGCATTACCTTCGTTCCACCCCGTTAACTTTGTTCACTTCCCTCCACGTGCACCCATCTCGGAAAACTCTATGTGCCCTTGAACAGAGAGTGAGGAGGGTGGCAATAGGCTACCATTAACTGATCAAGTCCAACCGGCCAAGCCGAAAGGGAAGTCGGCTAACTTGTTGAACGACGCGAAGGAGGAATAGAAAGTCGTGGCCATTTCAAGAGAACTTGAGGCATTGCTTCCCCGCCGTCCCGTGAAGAACGTTTTACCTGGTCGCGCCAAAGGACGCAAAGTCGATGTCGAAGGCGATGAGGAAAAGACTCGGGAAGCACCTGCTTCTAAGGGTGAGAGAAATGGCGAGACCGTCGTCGAAGAAGGACGTGAAGACAGATGAAGGAAAGGCTTCGCGGAGGATTCAGAGGAAGCGGTTGTGAGTATATGAATAACATCTCCGTGAAATAATGGCATGTACGCTGATAAATAATAGCTTGCAGACCAGAGAAACGCTAGGATCGAGTACTTTGAAAAGATAGAAGGATAGCAACTCGTGAAAGAAACTGTTTTCATCTGGTGTTTCGGTCATCGCTAAATGACGCTCGTGCTTTATCTATCATGCAGGAATCTGAGCTTCACCATGCTGATCAATCATGATTACTACAGATATGATGTCTCAGGATAACAATGGCACGTAATCCAGTTGAGGCTTGACTCTGAATTCTCAAGAACCGTGCGATAATTCAAATCAACTGCATGATAAGCCATCTCGAAAGCGGGACCGAAGAAACGGTGAAAGAGCCAGTCAACACGACGACGTTGTACATATCTGTCACATTGAGCGCTCCGTCGCATCACTCGTCTCACCAACATGACCATGTACAACTAACCACTGCAATCAGGATACAAGCTAATCTATTCGCGGCATGTGCTGTATGACAGCTGCTTAATAGGGCAAGAGTTCTGGATGCATTTCACGATGGCAGACACAGAAAGGAACATGATTGTGGCATTAACCAAGCGAATCCCGTGGCTAGCCACCAACATTTTGCGTCAGACGCGGCGAGCGTTGCATCATCATCATCTCCGCGTACATTACGCATTTCCTTCCCTCCCCCATATCTCACGTCTGTTGCCCATTGGACGCCTGGTCGGGCGAGCAGTATAAATCCGGCTGGCTCTAGCGTATACATACGAGTCGATCAACTGCCAATCGGTGACATCGGCAAAGGCGACATGCAAAAGTCCAGACCAAGGCTGTTTCGCGGGATGTGCTTTCTCAACATGCACTAAACATGTCCTGCAATGTCGAGCTGCAAGTGCTTGTAACACATGGTGGAGTTGCAACGTGTGTTCTAGGTCAGTGCGTCTTGGACTCGCCACCACCGCGTGTTTTCTGAAACGTATAAGACTCCATTCCGCCACGAAACATCTACGATTCTGGATTTCACCTCCAATATATACCGGTACTCCGTACACAATGGCCTCGGCTTCACTTGGGCAGCCGGCTATAATTGCGTGAGTTGTCTTCGCACCGAAATGCCACTTACAGCTACTCACCTTCCTCCAATCGGACAGAATTATGGGTGCTACTGGGGCTGGGAAATCGTCGGTCAGAAATTAACGATGCTACCATTGGTCCAAATTGACTTGTGGCCAGTTCGTCAACACAGTTACCGACCACGAGACGAATCTCGCCGTCGGACATGCATTAGATTCTTGCACTAAAGAAATTCAAGAGGTCCACTTGAAACGGGGCGGAAAATCTGTGGTGCTCGTAGATACGCCAGGATTTGGTGATTCGTCTTTGAGCGACACCAGCGTCCTCCGATTAATTGCTAGACACCTCAAAACATCGTGAGGTTTCGGCTACGGTTCAAACTGTCATGCCATTTGGGACTCACATTATACGCAGATACAAGGCAGGAGTGAAATTGACTGGTGTCATCTACATGCACCGTATTTCAGACTCAAGTTTTCCATCCGGTCCGGAAAGCAACTTCAGAATGTTTCAGGAACTGTGCGGAGCCGATCACCTCAAGCATGTCGTCATCTTAACAACTCGGTGGGAGAATGTCGAGATGCAGGTCGCACTGGAGCGAGAACGACAGCTCAAAACCAACCAAACGCTTTTCAAGCCCATGATCGGCTGCGGTGCCCATATGATGCGCTATGACAATGTCTTAGCCAGTGCGCAAGGTGTCCTCGACTATCTCCTTGAAAAAGATACCGTGGTACTTTGCATCCAGAGGCAGCTGATAAAGGAGAAGAGGGCTTTACCCACCACAGATGCATGGTCGGTGCTGAACCCAAATCCCATAGCCGAAATGCGACATTGCCATGAACTTTTGGTGGAGGTTCAGGAAAAGTTGGATAGGGCGGAGGACAGGGACTCGAGGAAGGCACTGAAGAAGGAACGCAAGGAATTGAAGAAGGAGCAACGGGCAATTCGAAGGCAAATACGGGCCTTTGCGAGCACTCTCAATGATCCCGGGCTACTTTCGAGGCTGCTGAGACGATGAGGATCTAGCGTTTGTTGGTGAGTGTGCGTACATCCGGTTTCTGCTTTGCTTCTGACACACTTTTTGACATATGTTGCTGTTTATGCATCTGCTCTCCCTTCTTTAATTTATTACCATTGAACTATTGATTGTATCTGCAGCATGTTGTCCTGGCCGTTTTTCCTCCCATACTGGCCAGTTGTTGTCCCAAATGACCTCTGATTCTGCAATTTCACACACACTCTACTTCTTCAAACACATGCACTAATGAAGCGCTTCGTGAAGGTGATGAAGTCGGAAGAGAAGTTCGTCCGAAGTCCCTTGAGAAAAGTGAAAAAAGTATATAGCATTTTATTTATCAAACTCTCGGTGCCTACATCTGGACCACATCTGTTCGGTGTCCGCTGACAAGTCTCCCGCAATGTTTAACCAAAAGGGGTCAATCTGTTATTATCGTCGAGTAAATAGGCTAGGACATGCTGCTTGGTAATGGAAGTCGATCGCCGGCGCCTACCACTAATAGCTTCGACCTTCTGCTGAACACCGCCGTGTAAGCGCTGGTATCACATTATTATAGTACATGCAAACGGCAATAATGAACAGGCATAGGCGTGATCAATGCGAACCGTCACCGTATTGATGAAGTTGTACAATTGTATTGACACCTGACAGTGTGGGCAGCGTGCTTCCCGTGTTTAAGGTCTCAGAGCACTCCACTTCAAATGCTGGTCGGTAGTCTCAGTTAATTACATATTCATTGGAGCTCGGCGTAACGCCGTTGATAACAATATTTCCGTATCCTTTCTCACCAAGATGTCGTTGAAATGATCAATTAATATTGCGTTTGCACATAAATACCACCTTCGGCGTCAGATTGTTCGACATGCGCTGTTAATATCCTGTACCCAACCAGCTACCAACACGAAGAGTTTGACTGGCATTGGGCATACTAGCGTGTCGGTGCAGTATATGTATTGAGATAACATTGTTACAGTCAAGTGGTGGAGATGGATTGAAACTAGTGCACGACGGCCGTTTTCAAAAGATTGCCTCCCGCAGTTTGTGCAAGAAATCGCGCCAACTGCTGCGTGACTTCTCTTCCTTGCTTGTATTCAAAAGCGCAGTGCCTGCAGCAGTGGCGCATAGGTGTTTGTTCTCAACCGCCAGCTCCCGTTGTATCTGTAGAACCACAGGTCCTTTGTCCAGTATCGCATGCAGGATCTCCTTGGCGTGACTGTATGTGTGGTCGTCATCCACTATACATCCTCCTGCTGCAACCACGGGATCGAAGATGGCTCGAAGGTGCCTTTCTATATGACTACCGCCATCGGAATTATTTCCCTTCCATTTCGTCATAACGATTGAGGCATGATCGAGCGTCGTGGGTCCGCAAAGCTCGCTGAACACACTGAAATAGTGTTTAGCAGCGTTTTCGATCCGACACTCGGGGAATGGGTGTATGTAGACGACGCCACTGATGTGACTTTCCTGTAATTTCCTGGTAATCCTCAGACTACATATTGATCAGAGCGCATAGGCCAGCTCACTGTTCTTTCAGATATTTAGCAATTGGCCGGAGCACTTCGAGGTCGCGTTTACGCGAATGACCAAAGCCTGGTGTGTCTACAAGAACCACGCGGTGGCCGTCCAAATCAAACGGGACTGTTGGTATGACGCTATCGGTACAGGAATCCAAGCTGTGGTTGACCGGGAAGTGAGACCCGCTAGCGTTATTGATAAACTGGTTGGTTACGGTCAATTCTAGTCTTCCCAATGTCACGAGTCAGGTTGTCATGCCAGCCCTCACCGTGGTTTTTCCCGTTCCGGTGGCGCCCATGACACTGCAGTGACATTGGGCGGTTAGTTTGTACAGTCTATGCGAGGCAACGAGAACACACAGTATGATTTTCGGTTGATCGTATGTCATGATTTAGGATATTCGGTGGAAAATGAGCACTCCAAGTAGCGTTATATGGAGCGATGGACTGCTTGCAGGGTGCTTGACACGGGGAGTGTCTTGCCTTTGCCTTGCACAGACCACGCCGCCTCCGCAACGAGTGACATGAGGCCAAGGACAACTTTACATCCCATTCGCCTTCTTCACGAGTACGGCCGAAGTTCACCCGCAGCCGTATTTAGTGGATGATGTCCATGGCTATCACCATTTGCGGGCGGTGCGGACAGTTATTGTGGGCCGTGGATTCAGAACAGAAAGCACATTCGCGAATCCGCTCATTGAGCCATCTTCCGCGATGAATTCTTCACACCAAAGGAAAGAAATGCTCGAACGTCAAATCAAGAGCGCTGACACACGGGTATTCTTCTTAGTAGGTATGGTGTCGTAACGTGAACTTGACTTTCCAAATTTATAGGAAATGCTATGCCCCCCATAACTTTCGGAGCCACCTTCTGAATCCGCGGGGTTTTCCTGCCTCAGCGCTCCTTGGGATCTCAAGACCAGCATCCGTATCATACAAATTTTTACCGTCATCTACGAGCTGGCTTTGGATTTTGAGCAGGACAACGTCCTTCTCGAGCACATGGCGCAAAATCGCCTTTGCCGAACGTATGGTCTGGTCATGGCGGACTATCCTCCCCCCTGCGTCGAGAACTGGTTTGAAGACTCCATTCATGAATTCTTTCTCTCGTGCACCGCCAACTTTTGCCTCAACGTCTGTCCAGCACGTGGTGACAACCTGGGTGTGGTCGAGATTCGCATGGCCACAGAGCTTCTGGAAAATTCTGAAGTAACGGAGCGTCTGGCTGTCAACCCTAGGAATGGAAACACGTTGCATGTACAACAGACCGCTCAATTTAATTTCCTTGCGGTACCTGCAAGGAAGTGGCTGGATGTTAGGTATAAATTCGCCGAGTCAACGAATACTTACAAGTTAGCAAGGTATTCTGCCATCAATTGGAGGACCTCAGCTTCTGGAAGACCCGAGTGACCGAAACCAGGGGTGTCTAGTAGAACCACAGGCCTACCATCCAAAAGAATTCGAGTGGAATAGACTCGGTTTGTACACGAATCCAGATCATTCCGGACGTCGAGTTTCAAACCAGTTGCGTCATTTATGAACTTGGAAACGTCCTGAGATCCTGGCCGCGATTGGAAGTAAGAATGTGTGCTCACTGATGACATCCCAGACCCCGTGGTGCCCATCACACTAAAGCAGCAACCTATAGTTAATATTCACATCGTAGGTGACAAACGCTCACGCTACATATCGTGGCAGATCGGCATCAACAGGTGACCCTAACTGATCTTCGTTGCCGTCTGGAATGCGTTGGAATCTCCACCAATTCTTCTTGTTGGTCTCGCCTGTGCAAAGTGTAACCTACCTAAGTGAGATAAATCGAAGGGAAACACTCCCAAAGCCGGTCACGCACTGGAGTCTGATCCTCGCCATCAGCAAGGCCCCAAAGAAGTGTGTGGTCAGACATCGCGTAGATGCTGTCAATATGTCTTAGAAGAAATAAAAGGCAATAAAAGGCAATTAACGAACAGGTAGCAATCCGGATCACGGATCGGATGGCATTGACCAATAACCCATCCAAATTGTTCCTGACTTGCAATTATTGTATTTCCCGCCCGAGGAGATGGCCTGCGGTGCGCGAACCAAGGACCGGCGCCCCCTTGTATGTACCACTTTGCATTTGAGTCGTTAAATATTTTCCACTGCATTGAAGGACATGTTGAAAAAATGCCGGTGATAGCTTGAGAGAAGTGCTCACAGTGAAATTACGTTTCAGACTCCCGCAAACTTCATCCTGGCGATCAGGAAGAGAGAGAGAAACATCATGTCTGACATTTGTGATGAAGTATGAACCGCTTGGAAGGAATGGGCTTTGCTCAGTCTGACGGCGGCCGAGTTTTGTCGACATTAGCGATGCAGTCAGATAAGTCAGACTTCATGCGAAGGCGAGAGATTGGCAGAAGAGTACGAGTGAAGCTCCTTAAACTGCAAGTATCGCACCATTTGGACAATTTGAGAAGAGTCGCAAGGATGCAGCGCAGGTGTCCAACAACGTATGTGCAACATGTGGCTTTCGTGTGTTTCTGGACATGAAAGGCGTGAGACCACTGCCTTATTTGGCTCACTACACTCGCAGATCGGTAAACATTTGAAGGTCCGAGGGTCTGCCTTGTGAGCACGTGAGCCGCGACCATGCGAAAGGGTGTTATACATACCTCGAACACATTGCCAAGTTATCGATGAAAACGAGCTCTGCTCATGCCCTATAGTCGAGCCGTAAACTCATGTTTGCTGACGGGTACGTTGCAGGCTACGTGCCCCATAGCGTGTTGTCAGAGATGATTATAAGCCTCACTGTAGCCCTTATGGAAACATCGGATTTCTAGGTTCACTTCTGACGCCTCTCACCTCTCTTTACCACAATGGCTTCACATTCGGACATGCAGCCCGCCATAATTGCGTGAGTTGACTTTGCGCCTGATATTCCACGAACTGCAGCTTACTTCTCTTGGATTCCCCAGCATCATGGGTTCTACGGGAGTGGGGAAATCGTCGGTTAGGATCAAATAATGTAATCGTTCATCGATGCGTGCTAATTTAGCTGTGATCAGTTTATCAATACCGTCACCAAAAATCATAGGCTTCCCGTCGGTCATGCCTTAGATTCCTGCACTAAGGAGATTCAAGAAGTTCGCCTGAAATGGGGCGAAAAGCAAAAGCCAGTGGTGCTAGTGGACACGCCTGGTTTCAATGATTCGTCAATGAGCGACACAGAGGTTCTTCGATTAATCGCCAAGTACCTCGTTACAACGTGAGATTTTCCATCAGCAAAGTTTTACACATTGGTGGCTCACCATCAGGCGTCAACAGACACAAGGCTGGAACCAAACTGACCGGCGTTATCTACATGCATCGCATTGCAGACTCGAAGGTGGAAGGTGGCACGAGGCGCAACTTTAGAATGTTTCAGCAACTCTGCGGTTCAAAGCATCTTCGGCAAGTGGTCATCGTCACGACTTGGTGGGATAAGGTCGATGGGATAGTTGCATTGGCTCGAGAGAGGCAGCTCTGCGAGGGCGAGACTCTTTTCAGGCCCATGCTTGCCGCTGGCGCCAAGATGATGCGTCACGAAATGCGCCTCGACGAGGGCTTCAGTAGTGCGCAGGCTGTCTTGAATCATCTGCTTCAGCTCAACCCGACGGACCTAAATATCCAGACGCAGCTGGTTAAGGAAAAGAGGTCATTGCCTGTCACTGATGCTGGGTCGGTCATCAACCACGATTTAATACGAGATGCCCGACGATGCCTCGATAGCCTAGCAGCAGTGCAGGAGGAGTTGGATAAGACGAAGGACGCCACCGCCAAGCAAACGTTGGAAGAAGAACGCAGGGAATTGCAAGAGGAGAAAAAGGCAATACGCAAGCAAATAAAGACCCTCTCTAAGAACCTGAATGAACGGTTCGTGCTTTGGAGAATACTTTCATCGATGGGGTTATAGTCGCATGATTTTATCCAGTTATACAGCCCCTTCTGATTCAATGTACTTAGACATTGATCATGCTACACCACGACGCTCGGGTGAAATTTGACCGTCGTAGTCTGACTCTTGATGGTTTATGTATTTCCTCAGAGCCATCGCCTCTGTGGGCACGAGAAAAGGTGTAACACACCGGGAGCTTAATGCATTTTCTCCCCATTTTCTATCTTCGGACGCTCTTTTCTTTACCAGCAGACTTTGTTAGTGATCTTGATGAACGACGCGCATGACTCAGAACCTATTCAAGGCTGGTTGCAGCAGAAAATTCATGGGGCGAATCATGCAGCCATTCCACTGGACCCAGTGTTCAGATCCCATTCCAATTCGTCCAGAAAAATGCGAATCCGGGTAGTAGATATTAAAATCGGAAAAGTATATTTTAGGATTGTAGCGCCGTGATAGCAGCCTTCAAAATTGTACCTTTCTTTGGCAGCCATGCCGAGACGCAAGCTTCACTCAAGGCCGGCCATCTTCTTCCACGACAACACCTCATTGCCTTGCATCAATGAATAACACGCGTTGCTCGTCCCCGGTAGTGGAGTTGTAAACGCATGTTTGATGACAGGTACATTGCGGGCTGCGCCGTGCTGTACAGCGTGTTATCCTCTCCAGTCCTTGAAGTAACTGATTTCTGGGTTGACCCATCTCGCTGGTACCGATATCGTTCACGACCATGGCCACAGACACGGACAGGCAGCCCGCAATAATTGCGTGAGTTGATTTTGCGCATGACGCGCGGTTTCTTACGTCCCTTCGATTCCTCAGCATTATGGGTTATACTGGAGTAGGGAAATCATCGGTTAGGATAAAACATTGCAAGTCGGTAAATCTGTGCTAATTTCACTGCGATCAGTTTATCAACACAGTCACGAAAAGCCATAAGCTTCCCGTCGGTCACCAATTGGATTCGTGCACGAAGGAGGTCCAAGAAGTTCATTTGAAATGGGGTGAGGAACGAAAGACAGTGGTGCTTGTGGACACACCTGGCTTCGGTGACTCCGACGTGAAAATAACCGACTCGCAGGTTTTCCAATTAATCCAAACGCACCTTGTCAAATCGTGAGACGTTCCATGATCAACGGTTGGTCATGGCGGCTTACCATCTGGTGCACGTTGAACCAAAGTGACAGGCGTCATTTACATGCATCGCATTGCAGACGGGAAGGTAGAAGGTGGCACGAGACGTATCATCAAGCTGCTTCAGGAGCTCTTCGGTTCAACAGATCTTCGGCGAGTTGTCATCGTCACAACTTGGTGGGATAAGGTCGACGGGAAACTTGCAGTAGAGCGAGAGACACAGCTCCGTGACGGCAAGTCGCTTTTCAAGCCCATGCTTACCGCCGGCGCCAAGATGATGCGTCACGAAATGCGCCACGACCAGGGCTTCAGTAGTGCGCAAAGGGTCTTGAATCACCTGCTTCGGCTCAACACGCTGGACCTCGAAATCCAGGCGCAGCTTGTGAAGGATGAGAAAATAAGGACTGAACGGCACTTCTTTTTGAGATGGCTTCGGTTCTTCTAGTCCTACAATTCTGCCCTGTTATACCAACCGTGACGATCAATGTAGATCTCCGGAAACTTAGAGCATTTTTTTGCTATATTTCAATCTTATACCATTCCCACTCTTTTGATCCGAACTGGATGAAGGAACGAGTGATCCTAGAATGACTTAAATATCAGAAAATTCCTATTGACATTCAGTCAGTCATCCCACTTTTCAGGCTTGATTCGTATTAGTGTTTTGTCCAGACCACTATGCACTCTCCTTGTTGGCAGCTCTCTTACATTCGAGGACTGACGACAAGGAGTGTTCCTAGGTAAGCCTTGGGTGTATCTCCAATACCATCCGGGGGTCAGCAAGACATCGTACAGGGATTTATCCTCAGCACCAACCACAGCGTAGCCTACGGTTGATACGACATATTGGGGATGTTCGCATGTTTCGCCTTGCGACGTGGCTGTCTGCGCCACACCCATGTTATCGGAACATCTGAGCAACACATTTAGGGCGAGGCGCCTGCATTTGCGGTGGGATATCAACGTCATTCGATGCCTTCGCATCCATCCGCATAGATATGATTACGAACGGTGTCGAATCAATTGTTCCGTCGACTGAAACTGAAAAATTCGAGTTGCCCGACGTCGGTTGGAAGTAATGCTCCCTCAAGAGCTAATCACAGTCCCGGACTGGACGTGTCGCATCACGGGTGCCAAGGGCGTGCCGAGGTGGCGGGATTCCCAAGATCGCGGTAGGCGTAACGCGAGGGCGACGGCGGGCGCGCATGGTGGCGGGAAAATGAGTACTGTAGAGTGTCTGTAGACAATATAACATCCGTTTGCTCTTGCGTCTACTGGTGATCGGCACGA
This sequence comes from Rickenella mellea, assembly GCA_004355085.1. Lineage (NCBI taxonomy): Eukaryota > Fungi > Basidiomycota > Agaricomycetes > Hymenochaetales > Rickenellaceae > Rickenella > Rickenella mellea. The sequence goes on along the minus strand of ML170329.1, from coordinate 10,771 downwards.
ACACGGAAGACTTGACCTAAAGAGACAAAGAGACGCCCAGGAGTAGAATGGTGATGTTGAAGTATGCTTGTTGGGTCACATTTCCAGGCGTGCCTGGTTATCCACGCAGCCTCATGCTCAGCACACAAGCATCTCCGCCCTCGTCTTTAGAGGCTCTCGAAACGACACCCAATCGCGGTCTTCTGGGTAGGTGAGATTCAGATCATTTTCACCCGTTGCAAGAAAACAAGAACGCCAAGAAAGTGCATCAGCATGATAAGAACCCTCTAAATCCCGACACCTTCCCCTGGGCTGGCCGGCCGGCGATGAAGAAGTTCTACCTTCCTAACGGCTTGATCGACTGCCAGAGAAACAACAGTAAACCAGCGCCGTGGAGGTGTTGAAGGTTGAAGGTGATGTCCATGAAGGCATGACAATGACATTGGGATGTTGGTGTGTACGGCGCATGCGGGTGAGAGGTGGAGAACGAAGCATCTGAGAGAGCAGGTGATGTCTCAGTCGTGTCGTCAGGGCGGTGAGGGATATGAAGTACCGCCATCGTAAAAGATCTGAAATGAGCTACGAGTATAAGAAGAGAAAACGGGAAGTCGTAGTGAAGCGAGCAGGGGAAAAGCACAAACGTACGTTATGATTCGGACAGACAACTCCGTAACGCTAGGCTGCATACCCACAGTGAAGCCCTCCCACAACATCCTCCCCGTCGATTCTCCCATTTCCAACCTCTTCTGTTTTCCGGTCCTTCACAAAACTTTGAGGGTTCTTACCGGACAAAACTATTTAAGTATTCGTTTTGCTGTAGTAAAAGTCCGTGAAAGCCAGTGACAGCCAGTGATAGCCAGTGAAAGCCCGTGAAAGCCAGTGAAAGCCAGTGAAAGCCCGTGAAAGTCCAGCGATCACCAGTGAAAGTGTATTTTTGCCACAGCATTAACCAGTGAAAGCCAGTGAAGGCCAGTGAAGGCCAGTGATCACCAGTGATCACCGGTGAGATGCAGCATTTGTATTCATCCAATGATCACCGATGATCACTGACTTTCACTGGCCATTGAACCAAAAATATTCAGCCTGACAGTGAAAGCCAGTGAAAGCCAGTGAAAGGCAAAGACCTCGCACTTCTATTCACCAGTGATCACTAGTGATCACCGGCTTTCACGGGACTTTCACCGGTGATCACTGGCTTTCATTGCACTTTCACTGGCTTTCACCGGCTTTCACTGGCTTTCATTGGTGAAAGCGAGTGAAAGCTTAACTCAAATGCTGATTTGCCAATACTTATATATTTTTGTCCGATAACAACCTTCATACAAAACTGTAGAAATTCGAGCTTGAGATCACAGCAAAAGGAACTGCGTTTGGCTGAGTGATGACGGTAACTCGTTGCAAACGCATAAGGCGTATGTCTGAGACAACTCGAACAATAACCCTATGCCGACGAATGCTTGTGGTGAGCTTCCCACTCGCACATGAATTCCAAAGTCCAACAAAAACCTTTCTTGAGTATTGTCCAAACGCAGTGTTAGAACTCCAGGAAAAGGTGGGGATGGGGGTCGAACATAGTGTATATGACGAGAACCGCGAATGAGAAGGAAGATGGAGGCGACACCGTCTTGGGGTACTAGTATGTGTGGATTGTTCTATTGGTCATGTCATTGCCGAAGGGGTATTGTTGTTGCGTTTGATGTACTCGCGCGTCCAGTGACTTCCACACCGCGCCACCCAAATCTATTAAACTCTGCCTCGACCCCCCAGGGTACATACCTTGCCCACGCGATCCGGTCACGGCATGTGTTGGCGTTAAACGGATTGTGCCATTCTGTTGGCGAGGCGGGATGTGTATGAGGGTGCTGCTGCGTTTATTGTGGCAGTGGAGCGGACAGGCAGGGTTAAACGTGGAGAGCGAGGAGAGGGAGATGGCGAGTAATATTAATGATGCAGGCTCCTGTCGGGTTCTGTTGTCGGTCACGATCGGTCACGGTACCGATTACTAGTCAGCATTTTCAATGTCTCAATGGAAACAACTCACTAGATCGGAACAGAAACCATACAGTGAACGATCTGTCTATCTATCTCCTCACTCTGTTTGGAGACCGAAAATACTGGTTTGGACGGCAACGACGGTTTGGCGCGTCCTCCTCAAACGTGCGAGTTAGGGCGGGTGTTCCCTTCTCGAATTGAATACGCATCCGTGCAAGCAATGGTCCAAGGGTTCACTCTAGAAGCTAACGGTTAGGGAAGAGGATGTACGATGGATAACTTACATGCCTCGAACACGTGCCCATCGCCTCATCAATGAATGGCAAGCTCTGTGGCCATCACTGGAGCTGTAGACCCGTGTGCGTATCGCAGGCTGTTTGTTGTACGGCATGTTATAAGCAAATCCTGTTGGATCTCTGAGCTTCATTTTTACGCATCTCACTAGTACCGCTGTCTTTACGATGACGGCTTCAAACTTGGACTTACAACCCAAAGTAATTGCGTGAGTTGACTTCGAGCTGACCTGGACATGCCATGCACTGTCGCTCATTTCTCTTTGATTACTCAGAATTATGGGTTCTACTGGAGTAGGAAAATCTTCGGTTAGGATGAAATGATGGACCGTCCGTCGCTTTGTGCTAATTTAACGCCGATCAGTTTATCAACGCAGTTGCCAATGTCGCCGAAAATGACAGGCTTCCCGTCGGCAATGATTTGGATTCGTGCACTCAGAAGATCCAAGAAGTTCGTCTGGGATGGGGCAAAAACCAAAAGCCAGTGGTGCTTGTGGACACACCTGGTTTCGGTGACTCTGACGTGGAAAAGACCGACACGGCAGTTTTCCAATTAATCCAAAAGCACCTCATCAATTCGTGAGATGTTCCATCGTCAAGGGTTGACAATTGGTGACTCACGATCAGGCGCACGTAGACACAAGGCGGGAACCAAATTGACAGGCATCATTTACATGCATCGCATTTCAGACGCGAGGGTGGGGGATGGTACGAGACGTGACTTTAAAACCTTTCAGCAACTGTGCGGTGGGAAGGATCTTCAGAGAGTCGTCATCGTCACGGCTTGGTGGGATGAGGTCGATAGCGCAGAAGCAGAACAACTCCGTGAGGGCGAAACGCTTTTTAAGCCCATGGTTACCGCCGGCGCCAAGATGATGCGTCATTATCTGCGCCACGACCAGGGATTCAGTAGTGCGCAGGACGTCTTAAATCATCTGGTTCGAAACAGCGCTCCGGACCTCAAAATCCAGACGGAGGAAATTATAGCGTCTCCTAGGCCTGCCACACTCCGACCGGAACACAACACAACCCTGTCAGGACCACCAGAGAAACCGCCAGCTATAATTGCGTACGTTACTTCACGCGGAAAATGGGCTTATGGATACTGACTGGAATCGACAGCATTATGGGTTCAACTGGAGCAGGAAAGACATCGGTACGCGTCGAACACAATCACGGGTCAATCTCTATTGATGTACGTTCAGTTTATTAACAACGTTACGGGCCAAACTCTCCCCGTCGGCCATGAGTTAGATTCTTGCACTAAGGATATCAGAGAGGTTCGGTTCAAACGCGGCAAAAGGAATGTAGTGCTTGTGGACACACCAGGATTCGGTGATTCGTCCATGAGCGACGCAGAGGTCCTCAGGTTGATCGCCAAGCATCTTGTGACATGTTTAAGCCCCCACCCCATTACAGCCGGTCGATCTAGTGACTGACCACCGGACACTTGCAGATACAAGGCAGGAACAAAACTGACGGGGATCATATACATGCATCGCATTTCAGACTCCAAAGTAGAAGGTGGCACTCGACGCAATTACAAAATGTTTCACCAGCTCTGCGGATCCGACCACCTTCAACAAGTTGCCATTGTTACGACTTGGTGGGATAAAGTTGACTTCATTACGGCTGACTCCCGCGAGAAAACGCTGAAGACGGGTGAAACGCTGTTTAAGCCAATGCTCGATCACAACGCCACTATGATGCGCCATGACGGTACGCCCACCAGGGCCAAGGATATCGTGGATCATTTTCTTCGATTAGAAAGAATGGTACTCAAGATTCAGAGTCAACTTGTATTGGACAAGATGTCACTGCCTGTCACGGATGCTGGGTCGGTGATCAATACCGACCTGCTAAATGACGCCCGCCGATGCGTCGATCGCTTGGCGGCGGTGCAGGACGAGTTAAGAAGAGTGAAGGACAGCAAAACCAAGGACCTGTTGGAAGAGGAACGCAAGGAATTGCTGGCAGTGAAGAAGACACTCCGGGGGGATATGAAGACCCTTTCGAAGGGTTTAAATGAACGCTCCTCGATTTGGAGACTACTTGGGGTATAGCCGTGTCATTTTTGTGCTAACCATCATATCCGCTATGCCACTATGTACTGTAATTCATTTGCATATCAGGAGTAGCGGAGAGTATTTTGTCCTTGACGGAGTCTTCATGTCTCCACTCCAGTCTTTACCACTTTTTACCCGATCATTCACATTTGCAATTTGGCGATCGTCAAAGTACAGGAATCCCGCCGAGCAAAAGGCTACGAAAATTACACTTGCGAGCTGGTGCAGCTGATACTTTATTCCGCACACGGCCAAAAAGTCTTCCTTGAAAACGAAAATATTGCTGTACAATTTTTTCTGTCAGTGGCCAACCCTCATCGCGTTTGGACTTAACAATCCCAAGAACCCATAACTACACAGCTGAATCGCATCACTCTCAGTCCCCGACGGACTCAACGCACCAAGGTCCGCCACACTAAAGGTATTCGTCGAATTGTCGAAGTTATAGCTCCAAACCTCGCTGAAAATCTGTCCGACTCCACCCATAACCGAGGTCCACAACCTGCTCTGCGCCTCTTCGACACTCTTCACGAACGTCGAGTTGTTGCACCAGGCTGGCTTCGCCCCTGGTTGAGGGGGAGGGTTGATGTCCACCACTGCGCTTGAGTTTGTGGCGTTGCAGAATCCGAGTTGACGAGTGAGTCCTCCGGCCATGAGGCCTTGCTGCCAGGACCAAACGACCGTCCCATGGTACGCCGCACGATTGAGGACGTCGATGTTCGTGGTATTCACGTCGTACGCCGGGTTCGCTACCACCATACCAATGTTCGTGAGCAGTCCACGGGGGTAGGGTATCAAGGCTTCAGTGACGCGTTGAAGGAAGCTCTGCGAAACGTTGTTTCCGTAGAGGAGATTGAAGCCGATGTCAGAGTGGAGAACCTGATGTGAAACATTCTCTTTGTTAATAACTTGGATCGAATCCGATGGATAAAAGAACCTACTTGCACAGGTGTGCCGTCGTCGTCCAAGGATAGCGCGTAGAATGTCTTATTCCCGCGACCAGTTGCATTCCCACTCCCACCAATGAGCGCCTCACTCAAATTCGCTTTCACGATAAAATTGGTCAAGCGTGCCCCAGCCGTCTCGTTTGCCAAAGACACTTCGAAGAACTGCAGCGCATTCTCCTCCCACACCGCTGCGACTCCATCAGCTTCTACCGCCAGTCCTGCAGACGCATTTCCGCCAATGATATTTGCACGCGCGAGTGCCGCCGTGGCGCGCAATGAAGCGGGGACGAGTGCAATGTTCACGTCGAATGGGATCGGACCGTATCCTGTACCCTCGTTTGAGTCGCGCCAATTCCCCACTGGCTGACCGTCACGGAAATGTAGCAGATTTGCGACCGACGAGTTCTGCGCGAATAGCGTAGCGCGTTCGAGATTATAAGTGACGGTTCTAAAAATACGCTCAGAAGATGAGCGATAGAAATACGGCGATAAGGAAGCATCCAGTACCTGTTGAGGAGTTCAGCGTAAGTACCATTCTGCAGAGTTGCGTTCTTGGCAAGGAATGCTTTCGCGCGTCCTTTCCCCTGAGGGAGTTCAAGGAAGTAGTGTCGAAGAGCGGGCAACAAGAATAAATCTGTGTCGATCATCTTTGAAGGCATGAGTTTGGGTGGAGGAACTCGACGGAAGAATAGCACAAACCTTATAATCATAAAATGGTTTGTTTCCTAGATCACTTTGGTTATTACCAATATTAACGAACGATGCGTAGTCCCCTACTTCAGAGTTAGAAGTTGGTATCGAGTCACAAGTAAATCACGATACCAATAGTCTCTTCATGACATAGTGCACCCGTAGAATTTACGCGTTCAATGACAGCTCCCAATGCTGACTCAATTGCATTTGAACTGAGTGTAGGCATGAGGAGTCGAAGAGCGATCATCGAGTCACGGCCGAAGTACGTCAAGAATCGCCAGCCGCCTGCTGTAAATTTGTCCTGGTATGTCAAGAAGGACACCTATAGCAAATTAAATAAGTTTCGAGACATAATGGGTGTGATAGACCGTGCACACCTCTTGGGAGACGAAGTCCGATCCATTAGCCAACCCTTGTAACGCCGTGTTGATCCCCTTAGTGCTCCCCTTTCCTTCGGGTAAAAACAACTCGCTGGGTGACAGACCACGCAAGCTGGTCTCGTTGCAAACAAGACGCATCTGCACGATTCCAGCACTGCTACCATTGACCAGTATGTTCACAGTGGGTGGGGTGAACGTTCCGTTATTGCCAGGTGTAACTGAGAAGGATGCGCCAGACTTGGCTGTGAGGTAGAAGTCTGCAGAGCGGTATTCACCCGTAGAGGTTGCATTGATCCATTGGCGGTGGAGGTGGAGAGATGTGCTGTTTGAGGAAGCGAGGGTGTAGTTGAATATTTCATGAGTTAGTCCAGCGCCTTCGACGTAGTCTGCGAGGACAATACATGAGCATTATTTGAGGATGTATTTGAGAGGGTGCTGAGATGCAGTGGTCCGGATGGGATTGGATATTGTCCAATTTGACTGCGTACCTCTCATCGCTCGGACTGCCCCAAGAATCGTCACACCCAACGTAGCATTTCCAGAGAACGATAAATCTGCCTGGACTCCGGTATTGTTGAATAGTTCTGTGGTTGTGGCCAAAGAACCATTTTGCAAGGCAACGTTTAGCGTGCTGTTCGTCGCGCCGCTACCATTCAACGGCAGGAAATAAGCCAAAACGCCGGAGTTTCCAGCAGGCAGAGCCACGACAAGTCTGCGAACTGGAGACGTATTGTTCGAACTAGTAACGAGAACTTGCGCAGCGGAGGTGTCGTCCCGAATGAAATAGTTGTCGTTACCACCACTTTGAACTTGGAAGGAAAGGGTTGTCGAGTTTGATTGTGCACTGACCACAAGTTGAAGAGCCGCCAGACACAATAGCAAGGTTAGTGGACGCCAGAACATGACTTCGAGTTTTGCGGGCCATATTTCTTGCGGCCGTTCTTATAAACCAAGGCATTTGGTGTCCGTCGATCCATGAGGTCAGAGGCTGGAGCAGAGGCGCAGGCGCTTGTCCAAATATACTCACGCACGAGATGCCGTAATCAACGTGCCCCAAGCTCCGAGCTCGACGTATGGGATGCTCTGCACCATCACATCCCAGATTTCTTGCTTTTTTGACATCACTTAGGCTCCTGGCATGGATTCAGGCCTTGCAAGTCCACGATCAGAGCGGTCGGTGCTCTTGAATCACGACGAACTCGAGGCTGGTCGGCGAGGAGCACTGTACTATGGACTTCGGACCCCTGGAGCGCAGTCACCTGGTATGTTTCGTTGGAGACTTTTCTGAAGATCGCTGCTGACAATTTGCTGACTGACCAGATCCTTTAAAGGCCGTGACGCAGACGCGCTGGGCATACGCCAAATATTATTTGCCGTTTCTGGATTGGGTGCCAAACTACTCACCATCTCTGTGAGTACCCTCCATTTCGCTGAAATCATACGTTCGGCCTTGGTTGGCTTCTGCTGCGTTTTTTCATATGGATGCGATACATTGCCGAATTTGCAACTGGTTTCACTTAGGAAGCCACTGTCCATTTCTGGAGAGCCGAATTCGTTTGGCTTCGCCACACTTGACATTCAAATTTGCACCATGACACTCCGATCATTCAGCTTGTTCGTTTGCCATTTTGCTGTCACATTAGTGATTCGTTTCACAAACCATGACAATTTTATCGGCTTCCTGACTGGCATTATATGTGCCGCCTTTCATCCCTTATGCCTGGGCTACTCCAAATTATCTTTACATGCAACCAAGTTTCGCCACATTTATAATATGTATTTATACTTTGTTTACTAACAAACCTGCAGGTTAGGAGGAGACATTCTCGCCGGACTCACAGTCGCATCCATTTTAATTCCACAATCCATCTCATACGCATCATCTCTCGCAAAACTAAGTCCACTTGCCGGCCTCGTGAGTCCTTACATCTCATCTGCGTCTCGATCTCTCAAACTGATTCCAATAGTTTTCTGCCGCGATTCCAGGCATCGTGTATGCATTACTCGGAACCTCAAGACAGCTGAACGTAGCGCCGGAAGCCGCGCTCAGTCTTCTCATTGGTCAAGCTGTCTCTCTAGCGCTACATGGCGACCCACATGACACACCCAGAAATTCAGATGCAATTGGCATCGCTGTGACGACTGTCACGACATTACAGGTAGAGTTGCCTGCTCTAGACAAGTATAATATTAATATATCTTGCAGGTCGGGTTATTTTCGTTCATGCTGGGCTTTTTTCGGCTGGGGTTCATCGACGTCGTACTCAGCCGCGCACTCTTGCGCGGCTTCGTTTCTGCCATCGCCGTCGTCATTATGATGTGCGTCATCTACCGCTTCGCAATCTCACCGCCAGACCTAATACACCGAAACAGTGAACAACTTATCCCCATGTTCGGCCTCGTCGAACGCGAGCACGAAGTAAACCCTCACACTACAGTCGACAAATTTATCTTCATCGTACAAAATTTCTCATCTCATGAAAACCGCCCTACGACGCTTGTTAGCTTTGGATCTTTACTAGTGTTAGTATCATTCCGGTACTTAAAAGGATTCTTCCAACGATATTGGTTTATTTACCGTATACCGGAGGTGCTTATTGTCGTAATCGTATCGACAGGTGAGATTATGTTTCATGTGTTTATCTGGTCCAGTTTTGACGCCGTATTGTTACTGCGATTAGTACTTTGTGATGTTTTAGAATGGGATAAAGATGGTGTCGCAATTTTAGGAAACGTTCCAATAAAGACTGGAGCGCATTTTTTCGACCTCCCTCTGCGACCCGCAAACCTCCCTTTCCTTCGGAGCACCACATCAACCGCCATGTACGTAATCATACATTTTTGTTAGATTGCTGTGTCCTAACCTCTCACTACCCTTCATAACCTTCAAGCCTTGTCGCGGTGGTAGGCTTTCTCGATAGCATTGTCGCTGCGAAACAGAACGCAGCGCGATTCGGTTATTCCATCAGTCCAAACCGTGAACTTGTGGCCCTTGGCGCAGCAAATATCGCCAGCGCGTTCGTGCCCGGAACTCTTCCGGCTTTCGGATCCATTACTAGGTAAACATTCAGTGGTTGTTTTGCGCTCGTGTCTTTGTCCGTTTATTAATCAATACTGACCTATTAATCCAGATCACGAATTAATGCTGATGTGGGCGGGCGGTCGCAAATGGCGTCACTAGTGTGCTCCGCTGTTGTTCTCCTGGCGACGTTCTTTCTGCTTCCAAGCTTGTATTATCTTCCGAAATGTGTCTTGGCTGCGATGTTGGTGCATGCTCCACATCTCATTTCCAGCGCCGGCTTACAATCGAAAAATGGATTATAGAATCAGCTTAACGGTGTACAGCTTGCTCTCAGAAGCTCCGCATGACTTGATATTCTTTTGGAAGTACGTATTATTTTATCGCGATACGAGAATTCTACTCAAGATATGATGTACATAGGATGCGTGCGTGGATGGAATTAACGCTGATTTTCTTGACGTTCGTCTGCACGATTGTATGGAACGTTGAAGTTGGTGTTGTGGTTAGCGTTGTCATATCCCTCCTTGTCCTGGTCAGAAAGTCCTCCAAAATGCGCATGTCCATACTTGTGAGTTCTGTAACATATATCCTGTGACTTTGAATATCTATCCTTCTTATTCTCTTGTCGTTTTCTATTCGGATATGGTGACTAATGACAAAATTTACAGGGTCGTATCCCTGGAACTGCAAGGTGGAAACCGATCAATGAGCACCCGGAAGCCTCAGAAGACAACCCAGCCGTACTCGTCGTGCGCATTCGGGAAAGTCTTGACTTTGGTACCTTTCCGCACTTCTGAACATCTTCGTTCATAACTAACAATTGTACCTTTTCGCAGCAAACACCTCACAGCTCAAAGGCACGCTTCTAATTGATTCTCAGTTACTCAGAAATTGACGTATCCTTGTTTTTCATAGAACGTCTGAGACGTATGGAACTCTATGGAATATACCCAAGTCACCCGTCAGACCCGCCTACGAGGACACAGCCAAATGCTCTGGTATTTCACTTGTCTGACGTCGAGAAGTGCGACGCCTCGTAAGATTCTTAGTGATTAGACGGCATTTCTTAGCCTCTGACTTCTCGAACAGTGCAGCGCAAATATTACTTGAGCTGCTTGAAATGTACAAGGTACGTTTCAAACTTTTCTCCCTCCGAAAGATATTAATGGTTCTGGTGTCTCTCCCATGCAGTCGCGTGGGGTTGCGGTTTTCTTCGCACATATTCGGACTGCGCCGAAGATTACATTTGAGAAGGCCGGTATTGTGCAGCTGGTCGGAGAGGAATCCTTTTATGAGACTGTTGGGAAAGCGATGGAGCGAATAGAAATGATTGAAAGAGAAGTTGCGAGGTTATAATGTAAATGCAGATGGTGGAATCTCATGGACTGTTGTCTTGAAG
>ML170328.1:9614-32595 GCA_004355085.1 Rickenella mellea | reverse complement strand
GCACACCGGAACGCCTTCGCAGGTGGATCCGTCGCCCCGCGGCGTACCGGAGCTCAAAATGATGTGGAGCTCGCGCAGTGCGGTGTGAGAGTAATCAACGACGACCGCCAAGATCAGGTAGATCGAGTCGGCTTCGGGTTGCTTCATATAGTTTAATGGATCTCACTAAAAGAGAATGACAGAAGTAGGTGGAGGGTGGAGAAGATGGAACGCGACGACGAGGCGAGCTGTAATGCCTGAGTAGTATCGGCAATCAGAATGTGGTAGTCTGAGCACCAGTGGCTATACCTCACTCGGGAAAAGTACAATCACAACTTGCGAGGGATATGTCGACAAGTCGAAAGTGTAACATAAAAGCAGCTTCTGATATTTCAAGCAAAGTAGTACCGATGACCAATTTGAGTACAAGAATCGGAGGATGATTCGCGCCATTGATCGTTGGTTTTTAGCGGATGCGACACTGTGGATGAATGTGTGGACTGGCGAACCATTTCGTGGTAAGACATTTGCTAAAGATGGATCCTGCGAAGAGAAAAACTGACCATGGAACATGACCTCGTGCGTTCGCAAGCATACCAGCAGCGGTCAATTGGATGGTGGAATTCCAGGACACCATTTGCATTGCGGCTAACGTGATGAACGGAACGTTGATCCTCATAATCCTCATCGCTGGTATAGCTCAGGCGAATCCAAGTATGGACTCTAGTCGTCAGATTCATGGCTTTTGTAAACGAATGGAGGGGAACATGTAGAGCGTGGCAAGGGTCTCGGTCGAAGAGATATCACCTAGGGCTTGTGGGTTGAAGGTATCGGTACCAGCAGCATATTGACCATGGTTGGTCTTCGACTAGAATAACTTCTCGAATTCAGGATATTGGCTAAAGGAGAAAGATGTCGCCAAAATATGGGGCGGTACAAGGAAAGGCACCGCAGAGCGGGACTCGAGATAGGAGACAGAAGAATCCAAATATTGTGAGATGTCACCAAGATTTGGGTAGGAGTTCTTGCGATGTAGGTCGAGAGACAAGCTGATAGCACTTGAGAACTAAGCCCTATGCGTAGAGGTCGCCCTATGGGATGGATTCGGACGCGAAGAAAAGTGTTTATGACTTAAGACTTCTGCGAGTGAGTGGAGAGACGTAAGTTAAGTGTGGATAGATTCGTCTGATGGAAGACTTAACAGGTTGATGGAAATGATTCAGATTGGGAGGGAATACCGCGCATAGGATGTAGATTGTTCAATGTAGCGCCCCCATGCGAGGCCACTGCGAGCAGAAGTGATGGATTTTGGAGAAATGCAAATTTCGGTTTGATGACGTGTTCCGACCACGTGGTGTGAGGTAAGACACAATTACCCGCAGTGGTCCCGCAAAGCACAACCTCGTCCTGTTTCCCCAATTGCGCATCTTCCAGCACCAACGATACATCACAGATACAGCATGGCAAGTCCTGATTTGTATCTTCTCTTATTAGCAATTGCTCAAACAATTTATCGTGGTCAGAACGGGATCACACCGCCGATGAACTGTGGTCATTGCGTTGATCCAGGAACTCTTCCAGTAACGAAGGACTTCTATGCCGATCCATTCATAGAATCAGATAGAGACTTTTTATCCCGAGGCATCCCTCTGTCGTCGACTCCGCACTATCGAGAAGCTCCGATCGATCGCCTTCCTCCAGAGATCTTAGCGGCAATAATTTTTCTCACTCAAACAAAACTCTCCATTTGGACTACGGCGAGCTGCAAATGGATTCATTGTACGCAGGTCTCCAGACGATGGCGATGGGTATCTTTATTCTTCACAAACCTATGGACTTGCATCGACACGGCATGGCGCACGGCGGAAACATTCATTCGACGGTCAAGGAATTCTCCGCTCGTATTGAGGATGCACATGAAGACGTGCGTATCGTTTCTGGAGTGCCAAGCCATGAGTGCTGCATTCAAGCAAATGCACCGCACCCGTGAGCTTTATCTGCGCGTTGACGGAACGACGGAATTTGGCAATATCGCATTTCCGTTGCGCCAAAGCGGTCCGAACACAGTATTGGAAATCCTCGAAGTTCACAGTGACCATGAGCCGTTGGAGTTGCCCGACGATATCTTCTCGGAAAATTACGGGAAGCTGCGATCTCTAAAATTGATAAACGCATTTCCCCCTTACCCACCTGGCTTGCTCTGCAACATCAGGCATCTGACGGTATTGTGGAGCAAACGTCGTGACCCCCCCACTGTACTTTCTCTCCTGCACATGCTAGAAAGCTGTATCAACATTGAAGAATTCGACTTCCGCGATAGAACAGGATGGGACCGCACGGATATTGTCACCTCATCAATCTCAGTCTGCCTTCCAAAACTCCGGCGCCTATCTCTTGAAAACATATCCTCGACGCCGATACGACTACTCAACCATCTGACACTACCTGCCCTCGTTTCGTCTTATATCATGGGTACCTCAGAACATGGATTGAATATGCCATCCGCGTTCATGTCGTTTTACGACTCATGCCGTGTGGACATCGCTGATCAAAGTTTTCGCGCGGATTTCACGTCTACGACCAACCCCACACTCTCTGCGGACGTTCATCTTGCTGCACCATTGTGGTCAAACGGTCTCGAAATCTTTCGGTCTGTATTCCAAGCCGACTTTCCCCTCCTTAGGTCTCTTGATGTAGGTTTCTCCTCGCGTATGGTGTTAAATCACCCTCACCCATATCCGACCACGATATGGAAGGAATGCTTGGAGAATCTACCAAACCTGCAAGAATTGACATTTAGGAACATCTTTGGTTACGGTGCATGTGATCAATCAGCAATAAACCTCCTTCTGTCGTTGTCATCGGGACCTACACCGACAGCATGCTATTGCCCTCATCTTCGAAATCTTACCTTCGTGAACGTCTCAGTTAGACACCCGCCAGAGAAAATCGTTTACGCTTTAACGGAAGATGTCACCGTCTGGTTGAGCCCGAGCCGGGCCGAGGAGCCAACCATTCGCAATGCACTTCTGTCATATGTTATAGGTCGAAGTAGGGATCATGCGAAGCTTGCGAAACTGGATATTTCGGAATGTCGGGACATCGACGAACCGCTTTTGGAGAGTCTGGAGCCGCTCGTTGACGAAATTTTGCCGAAAAGTTTGTTCCTCCGTGATGAAATGGTATTCGGGGATTTTAATTGACACGTATCATTTATAGCGTAAAGAGATTTGGAAAATCGTGTCATTCTGACGACAACGTAAATTTAGAAGAATACTCAGCTTCACATCACAGTCAACGTCGTTCGCAGCGCATTCCGTCGGTTTCTCTTGTCATCCTATTTGAATTTGTTTTTGATTTTATCAGATAAACCTTCCTCTTTATTGTCACGATGAGAATGTCAGTAGAGAGCACGTAACTTTGAGAAATTGTTTACATGATAATTAACAATACCGGTGGAATGAATATCGACCGGCAAATAAATGATGATCAGGTATACAGTACATGCTCGGGTTCCGGAATGAGACCTCACTCTTGTGCGGTTGGATGGAGCGAAACACTGGCGAAAAGACAAAGAAAGCATACATAGAGTTGAGAGGATGAGAAGACGCCGCGTAGTTCACAAGTCCAAGAAAAAATGATTATCGATAGAAGAGCCGCACATTGGAGACAGGTTCTGCCTGTGAGATGATGTTCTGATCGGACACTGCAATACTCACACATTCATCCGATTCGTTCATTCCAAATGGCAGCAATATAGTGAACGATTACCGAATGAGAATATCGTTGGCAATGATGGTGCAGTCTGGACCTTCAGGTGGATGCGAGACGGAGAGCAGGATTGAAGAACATGATCAGCACAGATCCTTTATGAGCGTCAGAAGGACCGGCTTTGTAGCAGGTAGAAACAGTCACAAGTAGAAATGCGATTGAGAACGGAATGGAAAAGAGTGGCCGCGATCATCTATCATCCCATCTTGATAACACCTGCCACGCGTTGGTAGTGACTGCCGGGATGACAGGCCAGTACGATAACTTGATGATAGGACCATAGACGAACGACACACCATTCAAAAGAGTATGTGCTGTGTAAAAACTGTTCAGATGTTACGGGTGAGCGCTCGGCGGGACAGAATTGACGAAACCGTGAACAATCTTCTATGATGACAGTGACCAGGACAAACAGAGAAGAAGGTGGTAACTTCGAAAGCCATTCTGAAGCACCACTCCTGATACTTGCGTACCTCGACTTGGACCTTCTGTGCAGCGGGAAATGGTCGTCGAGGTTGGCTGGATGATCAATCGGATCTGGTGTGACGAAGCTGTCGAAACCAGGACTGAGAGTGCAGGGAGAATGTGGAAGTAAAAGTGGGAACCCATAGACAGTTGATTATAGCGAAACAAGATCCCAACCGTGTCACACGAGAGCCATGATGGTTCGGCCAATCTATCTTTGCCAGCATCACCTTTTATGCACTACATGTCCGTATGAGGTAGAGACGTGGATGCAGACGTTGCGGGATAGCTTGATTTTGCCGTTAGATAGGGCGACATGGTGTGGTTCGACGGAGCAGAGATCATTTGAAGACGGATATGCGGTTCTTAAAAGGGGAGGAGACTTGGGGTGCAGACAGACTTTGGTGACGTGGACTGTCTGATGCTTTAAGAAGATGCTAGTTACTGATCAGTGCTTGGGATATCCATAAATCACAGGAAATGAACTAAATGCGAAAGCTTCCAGGAAAGCATATCCAAAAAACATTATTGCATCGCCTGAAGAGCCGCTTCGAGTTTCATGAACGAGTGCGTACATGATCGCGGACGTCATAAAACGAGGCATTAGAAAGGATTCCCATCTTCTGTGAGCGCGGGAAGCATTCTTTGCTATGGCAGATAGGTATCCTCTGTAAAAGACGCACAGCTTGATAGAGTCGGTTAGGATAGAGAATACCACGCGATGGCAAGCTTTTAGATGGCAAGCTTTTAGGTTTCGTTGATTTGTAATTAGGATTTTAGGCTCCGATCCCACATCGGCAATCTCGGCGTCCGTCTTGAACTCTAAAGGCGATAACTTTGTGGAGCGCACCGTTTTTGTCTGCGTTATATCTCAGTGCTTCTAGCCCTTTCTGAGGCTTGGTTACTCCCCGGGTACGGTCCTCTCAACCACAAATAGTTGGACACACGCCCAGTGAAAATAACCGTCCAGCTCTCGTCAGACTCTCCATCCTCGTCCACTACCATTGCCTTCTCCTCCTCCTCACTGGTGCTCAAGCGTCCACGTCATGCCTAAGATCTGGTCATCCGATCTGTACCGATCCGTCTTGGTGCCCATACACGCCACCTCCATTTTCCTTCAATATCAAGTAGTGGGCGTTGAAGGGAGCGATCTGGATCGGTACGCTATCGTGTCGCACTAGATTTTCTTCATTCATGTAATCAACTCCGCCGATCTTCCCGCTCCCATTGATGGTTTGACCTCCTTCATACCCTTCCCTGACGCTACATCCCATAGACAAATTTTCTGATTGTCCCGACTGCGTGTCTCGTGCCGATGCGCACCATAGTCTTCTCATCGTCCAAGTTCGTACTTGCGTGTTTCACAAACCCGTCTCTTCTGCTCACCTCCATCTCTAAAGTTATTCCTCATCCGGTCTCTGAACGCGAATCACGTCAATCCAACATATCATATCACCAGCGTGGCGCTTATTCGACATCCTTCAAATGACATACGCAAGCTCCACTCTGCAGTGGTCGTGAATTACGTCTGACTGCATTGTTTGTTCTGGTGGTTGTATGGAGCATCGTGTCCGCGTTTCGCGCGGCCAATGGATCTGGGAATATTCTCGTCCGACGTTATTTCGTTTCCATTTGACTCGAGGACTCTCAGTTCAACCACGCAATCAACATCGCGTCTCCTCCGGACATACTCGCAGACTTCAAGCGTTTGGTGGTTCACGACCTTTCGCCATACGTGACTTGTACACTAATACAGTATCGACAGGACAGTTTGATCCGCCCACACGCTAATCTTCTACAACTGGCGATTACTTCTGTTGCTCTCCCAACTCCTCGCCATCACCACTTTCCTTCGAGTTTCTTAATTGCTCGCTTGGGATCGTACGCATTAGCTTCGGTTTTCCGCCATTCCATATCCCTCTTACTCGGTGGATACGGTGCAGATGATCGAAGATTTTCTCGCCCTAATCCACCGCGCCGGGTTGATTAGGATATGGCGGCTGTAGAAGAGTCCTGCAAGAATTCCTGCAATGAATTTCACTTTCGAATTCCCCGGGTTTCAAGACAACGACCATTTTATAGTCCTTGTCAATCTCATCGATCTCTTTATCTGAAGAATTTTCTCCTCACCTTTTACGATGCTTTATGGCACTATCACCCAGGATCTAGTCTTGACACTACATGACATGCCACGAATTCCCGTGGCCAACACTCACCGGACGTATTCTTTCAAAACGTGCTTGAAGTACATTTCCGGTATGGAGCGTTCATTGCCGAGTAGCTGATTTTCGTGGCATTTTCGTCGTCTCAAGAACCAAATCCTCGTCGTTCCTTTCGACCTTTGCACATGTTCCCTGGAGGACCCGCCGCCACACTCGCGGAATCATCCTCTGTGGAACCACCCGGAGCTCCCTGCTATGGGGTATTCGCGTTTTCACAGTACACCGGGTCCTGACCGATGTGGCGGCAGCTGAGTAAAGTTAAGGTGCATTCCCAGACGCTTTATTATGATTCTTGTCATTCTGATTCTTATCTTATTTGAATCTTCGATGAAACAGGGTTATCCACCGTTTTCCTCTTATATCTTCGGATCAAATTCTGGTCTCGCGTGCACAGGCATCTGGTGGTACGCTTGACGTTGATTCCTTAGGTCTGATATTCCTGGACTCGCTGTCGATAATTCTGTTCGCAGTGCTTGGAGACATAGCGGCCGACCGTTTGGCATGTGGAGTTCCTCATTACGCGTATCATTCCAAACCTCATAACTTAAATTGTTCGGATATTTCCCCCATGATTTTGGAACAATGTTAGCGTAAATGTATTTTGCATAAATCGAACAGATGCGTATTATTCGTTCATTGGTGTTGAAGAGAATATGTCCGATCACGGAACGTAGTAGAGGCAAACCTCCAAAACCTCTAAACTCCGGCAGGTTAAGCAATAAAGCATACCTGAGAGTCGAGACTATCAACTCAAAACCGCAAGAAACAATCGCAAGGAGAATTCATTAACATTCGATATTCAGAAGACCGCCTTTCGCGGACGCATTCTGCCTCTTTGACGACGTTCTCATCAGATGACGCTATATCACGCAAGCATTGGAGGTCCCTCGATTGGCAACGACAAGCTGAATGATTTTTGAAAACAGTTATTGTTGTCAAGGAGTCGCGACCCTCGAGTGCACGCGCGAAGCGGACTTGGATGGAGGACGTGATCAGGAAAGATGTTCGTGGACCAGAGCGCCAGCCGTTGAAAGAAACAAGAAGCAATCCGAATGCGGGGTGCAAAGCGGAAGACAAAGGCAGTCAGTGGTTGTATATCTTACCTAACGCCTGCCTTGCGTTAGTGGTCATGTCAGGACGACAACTTCATGAGGTCCGCGTAGATAAAGTATCGAAACACAAACAAAGCAGCGTTAAAGAATCGTGCACGCAGTAGAACTATGACTCAGATGGCGCCATTGGATCATGCCATTCCATTCACTCACGAATGGCCACAGAGTGGAGCGACGGAGTTGACCAAACTGTGACGTCGTCGATGATCCCAGTTACCAGAGAGGGGAAACGGGAATCCAGGGATTCATTCCGACAACGTACAAGGCGGTCAAAATCTTCTCTGAAACACCAAAGATGTACAGAACCCCAATAGCCTCGACTTGGCTTCCCGTGACAAAGAGAAACACGCGTTGAGGATGTGGTTTGGTATCGCCTCTGGTGTGACGAAGTTGTCGATCACCAGACGGACAGTGCAGGCGGACGACCAACGGAGAACTTAGAGTCTCATCGATAGACCTGATTATCGCGAAGAAGATTCCGACAATGTGACCGTTGTACCACAAGAACAAAAAACGCCCATCAAAAGTGTGTCCCCTCATCCAGTAGCCTCATTTCTACCCTTCACAGTATGGTAGAGTAAGGGCGTGGATGCAGATGTTAGGTGAAAGCTTGAATTGGCCGTTAGATGGTAGCGACAGGTGTGGTTTCGACGGAGCAAAGCGAGGTATGAGAACGAAGGCGCGGGACTGTTTGGAGGATGAACCAGGATTTTGTCCGAAGCTACGAGAGGACAATGGCAGAGACCCATTGGGGCGAGATATGATTCGTGAAAGAGGGAGACAGTTCGGGATTTCCACGAGGTGGCCGCTTTGGCGTTTTCAGAAGTTGCCAGTTACGTCTCAGGGCATGGAATATCCCTAAATCACAGAAAGAAATACATGCGAAGAGCGTCAGGAAAGCAAATCCAATTTCAGTATTTCAATGTCTGGGGAGGTACGCGTACTCCAACGACTGATCCGCGGATGAGTCAGAAGAACATGGAACGAGGCATCAGAAAGGATCCTCGTCTTCTGTGCTTTAAGCAGGCATTATATCACGTTAGAGGTACATATTTTCGTCGCATGAAGACTCACAATTCAATGAAAACGGTTAGGAGAGATAATACTGCAAACAGGACATGGATGACGACCGTCAAGGCTGCGTTGGTTGGCGATTAGAGTTTCAGACTCCGATTCAAGCTCGGCAAGCTCGGCGAACTCTAAAAGTCCAGATGATCTTTACCGAGGCACACTGTTGTTGTCTGCGGAACCATCTCGACAATTCTATCCTTCTGCTGCAGTTCTATTACTCCTTTGATGCGATTCCCTCAAGCCTCAAATAGCCGTACAGATCCTGAAGACTTTCGTGGCTCTCCGACTCGCAATCCTTTCTACTGCTACTCCCACCATCTCCTCCTTCTCCCCGCTGGGCTGATACCATTCCGAAAGCGTTCTCGACAAGCGACGATACATTTTGGCTGGTTAGACCTCGGTAACACCACCCAGAACACTTTCCGACTCCCGTTCACTTGGTTCGCGTTCCATACGCTGTCTCCACAAGTCCATCTCTCCTGTCCCTCAAGCTCGGCCAGCTCTATCTCCAGTCTTCTGACTTTACCGATCCTCCATGATGTCCTAAACCGCCACCTCCATCTCTTCCAGATCAACTGGTGGCGTTATGATCTACTGTATGGTGAGATCGGTAAACTGTCACATCGCCGTAGACTGCACACCTTCGTTCATCCGTCTCTCTGCTTCCTCCAACTGATGGCCCTATCGCCTTCTCACTCGTACCGGGCACCATATCCAACTATGAAATCTTCAGATGGTCACGATTGTCCGTCCCCATGTCCATGTACGCGGTTGTTTTCGAACCCCGTCCTCGAGTGAATGACAGTTTCGCCGCTTCTGGTTGTTACAAACCCCCAAGTTATTTTCTCATCCGCTGTACCAACACGAATCATGTCAACCGAGCACATCTTACCACCGGCGCTTTGCTCTCTTTATCATATACGAACGCCGGTCAATTCAGAAGCGGTCATGAAGTAAAATGGATATTTGATCCATATGGCGCACTCGTGGTAGCATGGAATGTGGTAGACGTGTTCACGATCGAGGTTTGAGGTGATATTCTCGCCTGAAGGTATTTCATGTCATCAAAATCTCAGCATTTCACCTCAACCATTGCATCGGCTCACCAACTTGCTTCTCGTTCCGACATCTCTACCGTTAGATCACTCAAACAGGACCGTTCTCCGACACCCGTAACAACTTTCAGCATTTGTGCGACGCACGGCCCTCCGCTGTACAGTGCGCCGACACCGTATCGACCCAACTGGAGGATTCACTGCTCCACTGAGGCTGAGACTCTCTGTACTGTGGATGACTCTTGAGATGTCCGAGTCGGCGAAGCCTTTTGGGTCCACAGACTCTACGACAACACCATTTTGTTCCAACTTGCTTGATCATTCGCTTGGGATATTACGGATCAGTTTCGGTTTCCCGCCATATCAAAATTCCTCGTACTCGGTGGATATTGTGCTGAAACTCCAAGATTTCTGTGCGCCATCCCACCTGTGTTGTGCTTTGATATGGCGGGTAAAAGAGACTCCCGCAAGAATCCGTGCAACGCGTTTCACGTTCCAACTTCCCATGTTTCAGAATTTTGGCTCTGTTGTCGTCGATCTCACTAAGCTCTTTAGCTATCTTTCACGATAATTTATGGCGGTATCGACTGGGATCTGGCCTTGACAAGAGATTATATGCCACGGATTCCTGAGGTCACGGTCTCTGGAATTCTTCTGCATCCACGCCTTCGAAGTACATTTCCGGCTATGATGCATCGACGAGCCATCGCCTCGTAGTCGTGGCATTTTTATCGGCTCAAGAACTAAACCCTCGTCTCTTTCCACCATCGAACATGTTCCCTTGTGGATTCACCTTGCGATCGCGCTTCCCCGCCACATACATGGACACATCTTCTGTGAAACCACTCGGAGTTCCCTGCTACGGGATATGCGCACTTTCGCAGTTCATCGAGTTCCAACAATGTGGCGGCTGTTGCCAACGTTAGGGGTTTTACCAAGCGAAGTATGCCTCTTTCACTTAATATACGAATTTGTCAATTTCAAATGTTATCAACTGATTTCTTCTCGCACCAACGTACATCAAGTCCAAATTCTCTCCTCGTATGCAAAGCACCGCCAGCTGTTGCCTTCGGTATTGACCGGTCATGCCCAATATCTACGGAATCAGCGTTGTTCAAAGTGTATTTATCTCCCCGTAGTTTTAGACGTTTTTATTTCAATCCCTGCATGCTTCGTAGCGTACATGTAATTAGCTTAGGTCAAGATACAATTATACTTCGGTCAGTGACATAAACAAAATACCAGACAACGTGCAACGTGATAATCATGCTAAAATGTATTTCGAAAGTCCTAGATTAAAATGACGAGATCCAGTTCATGAGCGTGCAGCGCGGATATTGGTTGACAGGATGGGGACTCATCCCGGTATAAGCGCACAAGTTGCTATAGTAACCACAAGTGAAAGCAAAACACAGCCTCGAGAAGATGAAGTTATGCTGTAGACCGAGGAATCAAAATGATGGGTCTGTCAAGATAGAAGAGGAACAAGTTGGACAGAGATCCTGCCTCCGAAACGACATCGTGAATTCAAATCAGAAGGCGTACGCGCGTATTCCGGACCATTTTTTGATTGGCAGCAATACACTGACGAGTATGTGAATCAGATAATCCAATAAGTGCCAGCCTTGGATTGCACGCGAGACACCAGCGTTGTATCGAGGGACGTCATCCGAAGATATATGTAGGCACGAAACCGAAAGCGTTCAGGATGTGGCTAGTGGATCAGAGTAGTTGAGAACATGTACACTCTTGTACGATCGCAGTTAGGAAAGCGCGGGGATCAAAGGAAGGAGTCCGTCGGGACAAACAGAGCGGTGGTAAGTCTTTTCTGACACACCAAGGGAGGAATGGTAAAGCTCCGCCTCGACTTTTGTCTCGTGTGGTAAATATGAAACTGTCGTCGAGGATGTTATTTGGTGATCAATCGACTCTGGTGTGACAAAGCGAATTAAACCGGCGCTGAGAGTCTGGGACAACGGATTCAAAATGGGGAGGTCATGGCCAGAATGACGCTGAACACAATGCCGACCACGCTATGATTTTGGACCGAGAAAACCACGAAGATGCCGCCAGGAGCTACTTATCCGAGTCGCACCTGTGTTGCTAGTGTCCAAAGCTCTGCAATTCAAGGACATGGATGCAGATGGTGTGCGATAGCTGGACCTGGTGATCGGACTGTGGTGACATCGTGTAAATCTGAGATGGCAGAATGGGTAGGGTTGGAGGCCAAAGGAGCGTTGAAGAAAACTTCATGAGTTGGGAAAGCCTGAGGTATAATCATCATGGGTCGATGGCGATTGCGGCGTGGTTCTCAAAGGCGGGAGAACTGTTGCGTTGCGGGCTTACGTGGACGCAGAAGAATACCAGTCACTTGTTAGAATCACGAGAAGAAAACGTTGCAGGAGAGTTCGGATAGTAATCGAACTCATTAATGTCGCCTCCAGAAGAAAAGTTTCGTGTTCTAGAAACGATGGGGCACTTCTAGCTCCAGATCCGCGGACGTGTGAGATGAATACCGTAGTGAACGAAAACCAGAATAGAACTCAGCCTTCTACAAGTTGCTGGACGAGGATTCCCTTCATAGTCGCGGACGCAGTCGGGGTAGGAAATCCATACAGTATATTGGGAGAGGATGGTTGATCGATTATTTGGCAATTCGAGTTTCAGACTCCGATTCAACACCACGTGGTCGGCGATCTCCGAATTTCCGCACTCTCACTTTTTTTGTGATGCTCTTTCTTGCATGAGGATTACCTTGATGATCACGATTCAGTTCTTCGTCTGCTGTTGGAATAATTCTCCTCGCATGGGCTTCCTTCGAGCCTCAAATACTCGGGCTCATCTAAGTGAAGACTTCAGCGCTTTACAGACCGCCATGCTACTCCAGTCCATTTTCAGCCTCATCCTCTCCCGACTGCACTGTGTTCAATCTCGGAGTCATCTGGTCAACCGATGAGAACGTGAGACTGTTCGGTACGTATTGGTGGCTGCACTCTATCTTAGCTGTTTCCGTCACCGTCCATTCTGTTCTCATTCCATGCTCTTTTCCGTCGACGGTGCGCACCTCTCGTTCCCCCCAAATCCGACCAGAAGAAATTGCCAGTTGGTTGACCAGAATTGATTTTTTACTGCTACCGAACGGTTACAGGCTAATCAAATATATCGTGCTCTCGAGGCTGAGGAGTCTGGTCGGCCTTATGTGTGCCTGCATTCATGCTTTCAAAAAGCGTCGATGTCTCGTACTCTTTCTCCGTTTGAACAAATTCATATTGCCTAACACTCTCATTACGTTGTGCTCGTGTAGTCAAATCATCGCAAGGATGTTAGGAACCCTCGGACAGGAGCGTTCAAATATCCTTGGTAGACAGGGTAATTCTTCACGGCATATCCGATTGGCAGTGATTAACCAGTGATTGTGTTTGAGAGTGTAGGAGTGTAACTTGGACCACGGGTGCACAACAAAGATTTATTGAGCACCCACTCCACCGCTTCTCCTTTTCCCTTTCTTTATTCGACCATACTGGGAATACATACAACCGTTTATCGTCCTGTCAACTAATTTCCAACCTTCCAGTTCTTGCCGCGTCAACCCAATGCTTTAAATCGGAGGTTGTCATCAAGAATTGGGGTGGTTGGCATATTTCTGAAACACAGACGTCCATGATACTTCTGGTCGTCGTGAGCTTGCCTATCATAAATGCCGACTTCTCCTAATCCCCCGGACACCTCGTGCTCGCTTGTGTCCCTTTTACTCGTCTCTTAAACTTCTCTCGACTTTTTGTAGGCCAATTTACAGCTCTCCATCGTATTACTTGTGGTTCACGCATCTGGGTGGGAGGTGCGCTCCTTGTATATCTTTCATTTCATCGTCGTCCCTAATTATTCGCCCTCAGATTTACGAGGCATTTTAGGCCCAAAATCCTTGTTGAGTATTACATTTATATTCAGATAAGCGGGTATATACCACGCCGCTCGAAGAGAACTCTCGTACATTATATCACTTCCTATACATTATACAGTCGTAATTCAGAGCGGAATTGAGACGTCGTTTTCTCACCCGGATGATATTTTGCCTGAGCGACGCCGGAAAATTCGTAACATATTGAACAAAGGCCTTTGAGTCAAACGAAAGTAGCATCGGCATTGCTTGAGACAACAAATAATTTGATGTGGGGGCGGGAACGTCAACTAGCACTAAGCGATCAGTGGTTAAACTTGGCAGAGAAGTGACAGTTTCTCAGAATGACTCCTCGAACGATTCCGTAACCAGGATAAACTCAGCAGGGAAAAGTTCGGTCGCTCTGAAGAAACGCTGTACCAGGTACTCGTGTGACAGGAAACCCAGGGATTGCAATGGGCGATGAATAATGACGTATCAGTGAAATGTCAGGAATTTCTATGCGCAAGTTCGTTCCGCCAAATTCTACGCCAAAAACCATACCATCACAGCGGAATGACACGATAACCCAAGTTCGTGTTAGTTCCCCGATGAAATTTGGACTTCAAGTGGCGGAAAGGAATAGCAGCAAGATGTTCCTCCGTTCTGTAGACTGCGGAGCAAGACGATCGAGCGAGATCATTCCATTGCATGGAGTAATGTGATATCGCGTTTGCGCCATTGCGTGAAGCTAGCACATGTCCGAGCAACCTTTCCGCACAATTCAGGTGTGCGCCGCCCAATGGATCGATATGAGAACCAAAACGCGAGCCTGAGACATAGCCGATCAACAACTGAGATCGCTGGAATACCACCAGACTGACATCCTGTTCGAAACGAAATCGTTGAGCCAAAGGAAAATTCCATTCATCGTGAACGGCGAATAGGACGGCTTGATGGTTTCTCTCTTCTAGCGAGCCTCCAGATATCCTCTGGTGATCCTGGCGCAGTCTACATTGTAAGACGCTAGGCAATGGTGGACAGATATAACGATCGTATTGTCGCAATTGCCAAACGAGTTTCACCGTTGAGTCCACGCGGGAGGATACGGACTGATTCTGAACAGACGAAGAGGGATATGGACAGCGGGGAATGAATGGCTGACATTGAAATCCCTTGGCGAGGCCATCCGTCGCAGGCAAAAACTGCTAAATGGCGAAACCAGCGTTAAGAGCTACCCCAGCAGCGTCAGCGAGTTGGTTCGCCAATGAAGCTCTCCTGTTGACGACGGAAGAGCAGCGCGGACGGGACCATGGGTTTCAACAAGAGGTCAGCGATTCGATGGAGAGATGGGACACGTTCCTGCGGAACATGGTTATACCGCACGCTTCTTGCCCTCACAACAAGCCGCAACAGCGACAGCGAGAATTTGGGACCGAATCCGGACGCAAAATGCCTCGCCCTCGCAATGTGTGGCTTCGACATGGGCATAGGGGAGTGAATGCATGGAAACTTGATCCTTGCTAAGATACGACGGCCTATGCGTGAGATGGTGGTGGGATAATGAGCCTTGGCATTTGAAGCTATTTGAAGAACTGTCGTTGAACTCAGCGCGAAGTGTTCTGGTCCCCGTGTCAAGACGACTAAGGAAATTGTCATTCTCCCATCAAGAAAGTAGTTCGCATTGCGCGATATGGATGGCAAGCAAGTTCCGCGGACGTTTCAGGCCAGCTGTCGAGGAGGTATTGCTTCTGCATCTCACGGAAGGCAAAGCGAGCAATCGATGGTTCCGCAATGAGTTTTGCTCCAGGGACGGGCTGCAGGAGACATCGTCCTGATTCATGACGTGATGCTCAGCGGTAGATGGTCGAATTCGTTGGTGAACTAGGTTTATTGGACACGAGAAGAACTGCAGAGATCTCGGTGAAATTTTTTCGAACTCCGCTCACATGTTCGGCGAACTCGGCCGAACTCAAATGCGACCATAAAACCACGCCATCGCATTCCTTCACTAACCCACTTTGCTCCCGTCTACTTCGGCCTCTACACTGCTAGCCATTGTCACTTGGGTTTTCATAAAGTCGCACGACAGCGAGACATCTCGACAAATTTTCTGGCACTAGTGACGGTCTGATTCGATACACTCCACTACTACCAGCACCCTTGGTCAACCAACCGGCTACTCTTCGTACCTCTGATGCTCCGCCTGCAGCTCTCGAGAGTATGGCCCAGAAGTAAAAGCCAAACCGGTGCTGGTATTATTCTAACGGTTGTGATTCGAATCTCAGCCGTCAAATTTTGGTTCTCTTTCTATATTTTACCTATGAGATTCGACATTCGTGTTATTATCTTGACGGATATTCTCGCGCATCTCACCTTCTGGGTTCCACTTGTTCTAGTTCGCTTCTCCAGGGGCATTGATTTACGAACTGAGGAGGACGAAAGATAATGATCTGTTCATTCAACCGCCACGTTGTATTCGTATGTGCTACCATTCAACATGTGCTCAGGACCCTTCTGTATGGTCCTTTTGTCTCCGTGAATGTCTTAGTCTTGTAATAATTGCCGGTATGTTGACGGACTGTTTCTTGCGCCACATCACACCTTCTTGCGTAGCCAGTTTGATTGAAGATCTTTTACCCAACATCGTCCACTTGATTCTCGGCATCCATTCTTGCAGGAGCGGAACAACATTACTACTGAGTGGTTGGCTTACTTTCCGCCCCGAGCGTTTCAATGGACTCCACACGTGGATGTGTTCGAGGCAACGTATCTCATGCTCAAACCATATATATCATTCATACACTATCTCGCATCTTGATCCCGACCGAATTTCTTCACATACACCATCATCCGACTCTCAACGACGTCTCTCATCCGTAAACCTCCAACACCTTGATATCTGGAATATTAACAATGAAGTGGTCTGTTCGTATCCCTGATGCCGCCTGCTGGTACTCTGAAGCATATGATACGTCGAGATCGCCGTTTTGTCCCTTCCATATTTTCTTCACTTTCTAAGATGGGTTAAATTCTTTTGTAGCTCGGAAAACTTATGGTGTCCTAGGACGCCGTATCACATGTCATTGTTTTCTGTTCAAGGCTCGGCCCATTATTGCTATGAAGCGGTGTGCGAAATTTTGTAACTCGACAGAGGCTATATATACTACACGTTGCAGTTGGTGGTATGATAATTATATTGGCAATCACTAAGAACAACGTCGTGGCGGTTTTAAGCCGCTAAAATGACCTATTTAACCCCATGAGATATAGCTCAACGAAGACATCCTCCACTCGAAGAGATCACATTAGCATAAGAGCGAGTATATGCCGGGGAAAGCACGGAGAACACTGGTCAAATTGGAAGACTCCCACCCATTAAACATTCGGACACATTTATGTCAAGACTTCAGCGCGATTCCGGACGACGAAGATATCTAAAATATTATTCTGGTAAGATACCGCCACAATAAATAAATGACCGTGAAAAATTGGACAGTGATTCAAACTGTCTCAATTCTCGTATTTCATCTCCAAAGATCTTACGGTAGACATTCTACCGTAGACGTCTTTCAACTTCATTGTTTGGGAATATTCTGCTTATCCGCCGCTGGGATCTCGTGTATTCCTGACCACATCGGAGACTCCTGACCTCGGAACTTCGATGTATCTTCTAACATGTATTAACTTTAATGCATTTGTTAACGTCAAAATTATTATCATTCGTAAGGTCGAGAGCATGAAATGTAATAAGGGCACACTTCTTGATGGCATTTAAATGGTTTCTGAGCCGTCGTCGATGAGATGAAATGACACCACTTTACTTGCACATCATCAAATTTGAAAATCTACAAATCAAATCAAAAGGAGCAAATCAACGATTCTGTGTTTTCGGTTGTGCTTATGATGGCTGTGGAGAGCAGTGGAGTTGGAGATCTTCTCATGATCCAACACATAAAATCCTGAAAGAAAAGAATAATGGAACCAATGAACGAGGATAAGTGGATTTTTAAGGGAAATAGTTCAGCCAGGCTGCCACCAATCTCATTTCCGCTCGCATCCTGCGACGATGGGCTGATCGCAGTCAACACGATCGCCTGAGCCTCATTGCCTCTTACCCTGGCAGTCACCGAACAGAATCAGAAATGATGCTGATGCTGAGTGGTTTGCCGAAGGTGACAATGCTAGTTAGGCGATCGTGTACTGGAAACATATCAGAGTTAGAATGAAATGAGTGATTCAAAGACAAATTTGAAAAGAAATCGGACTTGCAATACGAATCTCACTCTTGGCATGTACCGGCGACGAAAGTTGTGGAAGCTTTTGTCCTATGGGAGCTCGCGGCCGTTCGGGTGTAGGGACACTTGCGCACAATTGGACTAGAAGTTTTCATGAACTCGTCGCCGGTGCGAGGCATTATTTGAACCCAGTAGGCCGTGGTTGTCCAAATATGCCGGATAGCAATGATGACCTTCGAATAAAAGATAGATAAAATCGAGGTTATGGGTCGCTTACCAGCACCACCAACCGTGACTGCAGAGTTTTGTTAAGTCTCAAAAGAGTCTGGCTCTCAGAATGGCGGCGAGCAGGAAGCGACTTGAAGATGAGAATGGAAAGACCGCTGAAGTCAGTTGCTGGTGCGATAAGCCAAGGATAACTTCCGGTCGTTTTCCGAATAAAAGGTCAGATTAAAGGTCACTTGTAAGAGAGATGAGCATCAGATAGATATGCAGCTTGTTATCAACCAAGTTCGGTCGCGACTCAGATATTCGTTTCATCCTAATGGTAATAATAGGCGAGAAACAAATTTACCAGCCGAAATTTCGACGTGGTTGATAATCGCGTAGGTCGTCGATGCACTAATTCGACGTTTCGAGACATGGGAACGAGAGCAGAGTAGTATTCGGTTGAAGATAGGGAGAGGATTTGGTTGAAAAGCAGGAAGAGATTGTCCCGGGTGAGGATGATCCGAACATATTGCTTGAACGACAGAGTTGTCGTGCGTGACATACAGAGAGCCGTCACCATAAACGGTTTGACGCTTTCCACATTGTTACCGATGGAGTTGAATGGATATGGATCCTCCAGAGGTATACGGTTGGCTGAAACGTTAACATGATCGTGATTGACGGCGCGGTATGACGAAGAACTCGTGACCATGGGATACTCGATGAGTGATTCGCAAGGTTTGAACGACATTCACAGTGGTTTGGTAGGTGTGGAAGAGAGAAACGGCTACAGAAGACCAGGAAGAGGAGTGAGGTGCACTTGAGGGACTCGGAGCAGTCGCACACGACAGGCAGAGGGTGTTGTAGTGCAATCGTAGTCGGTACGGGAACGACCGGATGTACTGCACAGCTCTAGTATTACATAATTAGAAGTGGCTTGACCTTTTACCATCAACAGAGGGTTAAGAGGCAAACGTTGGGATGTGAGCGTGGAGAGCGCGTGCAGATTGCCGAGGAAACCAGAGTACAGCCGAGGCTGCAGCCAAAGATCGCGAAGGGCAAAGCGTAATGAAGTTGCCAGATCGATCCCCCGAGATGGTCGATAGCAGAGTTAAGTCGGCGCCTGAATCGTGCGACTCACGAGAATGCGAATTTGTTGAACGTGTTCCATAGACCTACCAAACCTCAATCAATCTTCTATAAACATCCATGTGGGTCTTATGGAACCTGATAAGCAGGAACAGCGAGCCTTCTTCAAAACTTCACAGTTCAACGATCCGATGTAACCGCGGAAGACCCTGTCACATTTGCCGTACTCTCGAGCGAAGGATTCACTTGTTTTATGGCCCATGAACTGACTTGCTTGGACCAATGTCAAACAAAGATAACTTAAAGACACTGTCTGGCACATTTCCTCTTCATCGCAGCTCCATAATCCACCGCCCGAGCCAACACTATACAACACCTCTCATGACAGCGTTTCTCGCGGACGCGCCGTGCCGGAGCTAGCCACCCCAAAGCCTACCACCGCTGCCTCCTACCTTTGCCCGCTGGTCGCTTTATCAGAGGTCTTGTTAAAGGCGTTGAAAAGAAGCGTCCCACTACTACGAACACTTGCTAATGATTTCTACGAGACTCATCGTCCCTTGCGAACCTTACTACTTCAAACGACCTCTTCGTTGACCTCCATTTTCTACGTGAACCTCATGACTCCATAGGCGCGTCACTCATCCACCAAAGGTCGTATTTATGTTCCCCGATGCCTTCTCGTGTTCCGTGCTCCTCAAAAAGCAGCCAGAAGACCTATTGTACTGGGACATCGACATGTTCATTTGTTGCCACGCGATGGGTTGCGATCCCAAGGAAGGATCGTTTCAATTCCTGTCCCATTAAATTCCGTGGTCATCCCAACGACAGGCTACGATACGGCCTTCCATGCATTCCGCCGATCCCCACACAAACACGACGACCCAGCGCCACTCTATTACAGTATATGTCGGGCTAATTGTATGTCACATAAGGAAATGCAAATGCATGGGCGGGTTCGAGAGTCATTTGCCTTGTGGTTTTCCGCTGGACCATTGCATCCGGGCATTGTGAGTTGCAATATTTTCTACTCATCCGGACATTTGTCGCCTATACGGTCTATCTCCTCCGCTCGCTCTCATAGATCCACCTTCCGCCAACCTCGGATTAACTCCTCTGGTGATGATTCTGTTCGGGTTCATTTAATAATGCATCCCGCTTTTCGTTACCTGTACACAAGTATGATCTCATTCGGCGGATAGTTGATTTATGTGACTTAGATTGGAGAGCCCGAGTCTGTTCGACACCATATCTTCATCTTCCGACATCGAAATTATTCACTGTCGTGCTTGCGTGACTACTTCGATTACTCTGGATACTGTGCGCCACATACGTCGACCATTTTTTCTACGACGTTCTGATACAAAGCGTCTATCGGCATCTGGACCCCCCTGACTCACGACTTCGGTTTACCTTCACCGATTCTGACGCAATTTTTCACTACTATATGAATTTGCTCAGTCCAGTTCCCCAGCTTAAAGTGAGATCCACATTCTTCCCGCGAATTTCCATCGATAGCTCGAATTACATGTGTATATTAACAATAAGATCGTTTAGAGATATCTATGTTGATGTGCAAACAAAGATCCATTGAGGCCAATACGATTAGTCGAATCCGATATAACGGAAAAGAACGTTAGAACTTGTAGGTGCGTAGTCGGCGAAGGCAGGCATTTGAGACAGCGGTTCTTTGTTGTAATGAGATGGAAACGGCGAGAAAGTCACCTTTCGGAGCTTCACGGAAAAAGAAAGGGATGAAAAGTATGAATGAAATAAAGTAAACTCGACGCAAGGACCTGGTACCAGTACAACGTAATGTTCCCAATTCTCAAAGAGATGGTGAGATTCAAACTTGAAGCGTTGATATAGTGAGAATTGGTGAACACGAATGAAGGCTGGTTAGATGTGCAGTGTCAAGCTTACAGAAAATTAATCTTGGACCATCAATTTAGCAACACGAAAGGTGGCGATGAATGATGACAAAATGTCTGTGATGATGAAGACTCTTGAACGCTGAACTCGATACACGAAAGTATCAGCCAATGCTGAACAAACACCAAATCCCGGCTTCACGATGTCCCAGGCAAATGAGTGAAAAGGTCAGTCGCGGGAGTTCGAATCTGGTGCAAGTGCTCTGACTGATAATCGCCGTAGATTCATCAATGTACCAGCAACCGCCTAGCAGAAATCATGCATTCTGCCCGACTATCAGACCCTTGGGCTTCGGAGTGGTCAGGAACGAAAGAAAAATACAGAAATTCCGAGTCGTTCGCGCTGGTAGACTGAAGAATTACGGTTACACGCTGGCATGTTGACGAGAGCAGAGGGTAATGGTAGAAAGAATAAAGAATCTTGACCGCCAAAGTCACAGGAACGGTGGTATCAGCACACAGACGTCGTTCTGAAAACCCACACGAAAGAGTCTGCAACTTATGCATGAGCTTAGAAATGTGAGTATCAATCCCGAGAGGTCCTGTGAGCTGAGACTCCACCCCGTGTCAATGGGGATGCAGAGAGAGCGGGCGTTGACAAAAAGCATTGGCGGTGCAAAACATAACAAAGCATGCGAGACAGATCCTAACCCGTCGTGCTTTTGATTACCAGCAACCGGACGAACGAGCGAAATTGCACTCTTAATCGACAAAGGCCCGCCGCAAACGCACGGGTTGTCAAGGAAGTAAGAGGAGCCCGATGATAGGTCCGGTTACTGAACCATGGATATGGGCAATCCTTGATAACGGTACGAGAAGAAGGTTTTGGCGATGTCTAGATGTCGGGTAAAATTGAGATAAGCCAGAAGAAATTGTATGCCTCGTCGGGCGGAGAAAAGTTAACGGTGCCGAGTCGCCTGAGAGTGGTCTCGATGGACATAATGCCATAACGAAGATAAAATGACGAAACCACTGAAGTTTACGTGCCGAGCCCAATGGAGCGTATCTGATGACCACAGTAGGCGAACGAGGCTGGCACGCTGACTGCGCCATGAACAAGCGCATAACCGGCCTTATATGACTCGAGAACCCATCAAATTGCCGACGAGGTCTGGATGTGGGAGTCATATCTGTCGTTGTGCGTGCTCGTGGCGGACAAGACGCGTGAGTAGCCAGCACTCAGAGCAAACGGAGTTCGCCATCATGGTGCATGTGAGAGTGGTGTGGAACGGCTCGCGCGAGGGTCGACTGTTATATGGTCCATGGAGAAAACTGTGGGACGACAGAGACGACGATTTTCATGAGGACGATGTTCTTGACGCTGAACTTGACTTTTAGAGTTCGGCCGAGTTCGCCGACCATCATCGGAGTTGGAAACCTTTTCGCATTCGGCAATTTGTGTACCCAGCCTTTGTAGTCTCTGTAGTCTCTGGCGTTCACATCCTTCTCTACATCTCGTGCACAAACACTGGCCGTATTCTGAACATGGAATATTCTCAGGCGATCCTCACATCGATGAAAGAAACTGTAGAAAAAGAGTGCTCGCATTGCGTTTAGCACGGAGAAGTCGAAGCAACACCTCGTCGACAGCTCACTTGAAACACCCTCGGACATGGGCCAAAGGCTTACAGCTGATTCTCCTGAGAGTAATTTTTCACGTTCCTTCGTTTACTGGACACGTGTTTCAGTAATCATCACCGCAGCATGGTACGATCTGCACATCCAGTACGGTACAAATTGGTTTTCGGGAATTCATGTGCTCGCCATGCGATCAATCGATGATACAGAAGTCAACTCCAGGTGACCCGCCTTTGCTTCGCATCGTCTATGAAATTAAACCTCTTCTAAAGATGAGCCTCAGTTTCCATACTCGCTCCGCTACGTCTATTCTTCAAAAGCCGTGGAGGTACACGTCGTCTATCACATCAAAGCCCACACACGACGCCGGTATCCCTCCGTCGTTC
>ML170327.1:0-33804 GCA_004355085.1 Rickenella mellea | reverse complement strand
AACCACGAAATTATAATTGTAATGGGAAACCAATCGCTCCAATTGTGCTCGTGCCTCGTTCAAAAATATCGCCTTTTGATTGCTTGTGCAGGCGGGACGATCCGGAACGGCTAGCCGAGGATTGGCGGCGATCAGGAAGACGTTTACACACGCAGACCCCTTCCATTAAGCCCGTTTTCATTAATTATTCTTTTTCCCTCGGCGGAGAGTCGAAGAAGCTTGATAACGAGGACACCGATTGAATCAAACAGATCGTTATCACGAAGTTGGTGGCGCCGGGTGGTTTGGGGGTCTTTGCTGCTTTGAGGAAGAATGAGGGTGCGCAAATGCCTCCGGTACCTTTTATTATGAAGAATACCTTGTGGACAATCGATTTCGAGATCCAAAGGAGTTATGAAACCATAGGAGTTACAAAATTTCTCACTTTCGCCTTTGTCAAATTGTTCATCTTCCATACTGGTCGGATCTGTCACACCAATCTTACTAACAGAGTTTCTGTGAAAAAACACACTTTGGAAGCGCCACCGTGACGTCACTTGTGTGTAAGGATGTGACGGTCACCCATCATCATTTCTTTTTTCTCCTCTTCACCTTCAATCTCAACCAGTCCTCAAGGCAGTTTGCACGAAATCGACTCATCTGTCAACTAATTGAACCTCCCCAATTCATACTCATATGCAGTGAATGTCTCCTGGCCTAGCCCTAGCTTCGTGTTGATGCAGCGCACGGTCCGAACGACAGGCATCCGCTATCTGGTCTGTCCAGTGACTTCTGCCATTCAACGGCGCTATCAGCGATCCAAGTAACCGCGACTACTTTGGAAAGTAGGGATCGTCGTCCCATATTGCAGGTTCTGTTCCTACTTGGCCTGACAGCGTGCGAAGGGATTGTCCAGAAGCGCTGAGGGAACTTTACTGGGTATCTTTGAATTTGCATTCCACGCCATTCAAGCTGTCTTGCGTAAGGCAACATATTTGGGATTTTGAAGTCTCCTTGCTATCTCGACTCATGTTATTTTGACATTGGCACCTGCCTCCTGGAGACCCCCATAAACGACTTCGTGATTCAGCCACCGAGATTGTTCGGTTCCTCATGTCTACTCGGCTTGCCATAATCCAGATCATCAAGATTTTGGTCTTATGAGAACTGGTCACGACATACGATGGCGTATCATTCATCTCATCGGCACACCGCGTTTTCTGAATGACGAGAGACGTCCGGTATGTCGGATGAACATCAAATTTGCCATCCAAACCTGTTGTTCAGTACATCAGCATCATTCCCAACGCACTAGCTCTGAATTCGAGAGAATAGGACATTGCACCGAAACATATCGCCACATCCCCAAGGCTGTTCATTTCCGATCAATCTCCTTTCCTCAACGGAGTTCAGTCTCCAATTTGTCATTGATGCGCCATCACCATCAAGCGCACGATGCCATATCAGCGCAATTCCCCGCTAATCACCATTAACTGGACATGCACGTAAAATATTGCCTCTCTCCGGTGGCGTGTCAACAGATGTTGATAGATGCATTTTTAGTGCAGCATCGCCTTCCCGTGTTCATTTCACATACGGACTGCGTCACCGGAGTACTGCCCTGACGATGAAATCCCTTCAAGCAAGCCGAAATGGTTTAAACAGCGAGTCCGGTGCGTTCTATATGATATCATGCAGTTGAGATGATGAACTGATTGCTTATCTACAATCAAGATCTCCAGAGATGACATTAACCAGGGTTTTTGTCGCTTTCCCTTATCCGTCTGCCGACGGTGTGTGGTTCTCGTAAGCAACGCCACAACGACTTTGACAATCTTTCGCTGACTCATTGCGACAGACTGGCGTGTTGATTTACACCCTAGAAAAGTCGTGGTCAAGGAGATTCCCAGCTATGGGTTCAAGAGATTCAACACTGGAGATGTATTGCCAGGCGTTGGTGTTCCCAACCCTCATGAGCTGGAGCGTGCAAACGGTCGATACACGTACGTTCTTTGGTTGTATGTGACTTACCATGAATCGGTGCGCAGTTCGATGCATCAGTTATATTTCTCAGCAGGATCCACTGGAGGCGCATAATTCTGCCAAAATTTCATCCGGCGGATTTAGCGTTCCGTTTCGCTGTACGGCACAAACAACTTTCCTTCACGGAGCTTGGTGAGCTATCAATTTCCCATATCAATCGCATCGGACGTATGATTCCGCTTTGTGGACTCCAGAGGCGCGATCCCTTAACACAGTCTCGCGTAAAAGCACTGTTTCTATTTCTTTACCAACAGCTGGTGCTTTATCGAAGTTCTTTATCATGACGTCTTACATTCTGTGGCCGAAAAGTTCACTTGTTGGACCTGCTCCGATTTGGCGCTGGTGGCGCGTTTTGCGGTATCAACGCATTCGACCTTGCTGCGCGTTGAATTCTGTCGTGTTCCATTTCACTGAAACAACAGATTTTTTGTAGAACGGAATGCCTGCGAAATATCCAGGACGTTCGTTTTGGCTTTTGAGAACTGCCTACAAATGCTGTGAATCGATGTTGTGATTAGGAATATTACATTGGCAAGGTCAGCCCATTTGCAAGCAACCGTAATGATACAGAATTTGATCTCACACGTCAGGACGATATACATGTGGGCCTGCAGTTCCATTAAGAACACAAGTCCGACTGGAGGAAGTCTATGGTCGACTGGTTATAATTTGCCTGTGCAGATTACTTGCCAAATTCACTGGTCATTCGTACGTTGCTGTCCAAGTTCCTATCCACGGCAGCCACTGAATACAATTCATGTCCAGTCGGTCCGAAGGCGGAACGCCAGCACGATCTTTACCTCAAACTGGACTTCCATTTGCTCGCAAACGACCATACTTATCACTTGACGTCGTTACAAAATGTCGCCAACATGCCCAAGTCATACTACTTCTCACTTCTGCGCAAGAAGCATCCAACACATCGTCTGCTGGCAAACTAGATAACCTCGTCGCATCCATACGAACCCATATTTGTTGTGGCTTCTGTCAATTCTGTTATGAGGAATGACTTGGATAATCCTCGGTGTCGAGACGGTCACGTGCTGTCGTTCTCAAAATGTTTCGACTTCGCAAACTTCGAACGCTGTCTCGTGTACTCCTCTGCGCTGGCCCCCCTCCTTCTCTGCCCGCCGGTTCTGTCGACATTCGTAGTCAGATGTGACATTGACGATGTCCGGACATCCGGATGCCCGCTAAGTTTCGCCGCAACTCGTTGCACTCTGACCGGGACCGTCAGATCTCCTTATATAAGCGCCCACCAACAGAATCTAAAGCTGAAGGTCGATATCTGTCCGACTTCCCTCACTCCATGATGGTATTCTTGAGTAGAAAGCTACTGAAACTATCTTCGCTTCTAGTGCTGGTTTGCACTTCAGCTGCACTTCCGGAGTCTGACGAAGGCTGGCATTTCAGCCTGGCGGCTCGGCAGACAAACAAAAATGGGTCATTACCGCTCTACAAAAATCCCAAAGCTGCTATTGAGGATCGCGTGAATGACCTACTACCGCGGATGACTCTGGAGGAGAAGGTTTCGCAAATGTATGTCCTTGTCCCTGCTGTAGAGAAATCGCAGAATTATTGATGCTTTCCATGATATGCTAGCATACAGGGGGATATGAGCGGCTGGATGGATTTTAGTAACCCCTTGGACGACACCCTCACGTTCAACCAAACCGGTCTTGTAGAGATGATGCGTCTAAAGGGTGGTTCTAGTTGGGGAGGATATCTGACACCGTGGAATAAGTTCGTGTATGGTGTAAATGTTGCGCAGAAGTATCTCATGGAGAATACGACGTTGGGAATTCCGACCATGATCCAGTCAGAAGGTAACACACATTCACTATCAGTATCTCTTCAAAATCACTCAAAATACTGCGAATTAGGTCTTCATGGCTTTACTAACAACGGGACGATCTGGCCCTCTCCTGTGGGTCTCTCGGCTTCATTCAATACAGATTTGCTGAAGCAAGCTGCTGCGACGATGGCAACCGAGGCAGAGGGTCTTGGCATTTCTCACATATTCGCTCCTGTTCTCGATCTATCCCGAGAACTCCGATGGGGTCGCGTTGAGGAGAACTACGGAGAAGATCCGTTTTTGTATGTGTCTTGGTGCTCAGTTTCCACACATTCTAACAACTCTATACATCGCCAGAACTGGAGAGATGGGGAACGCATATGTGACAGGTTTGCAGTCTGGCAGCCGACGAAACACCTCGTCTAGCGCTATTGCACGTATGGCGGCGACATGCAAGCATTTCGCTGCCTTCGGCTCCCCCCAAGGCGGTCTGTACGTACTGTGGATTTGAGATGTGCACAGAGGATAACTGTTTATGTCAGAAATCTCGCGCAAGTCTCAGGTGGTGAACGTGAGTTACGAACGACGTTCCTCAAGCCGTTCAACCGAGCATGTTTGAACTCCCTTTCCATTATGACTGCATACTCGAGTTTCGACGGAATTCCTGCTATTGCCAACACTCATTTATTGACTGATATCGTCCGTATCACAATTTATTATCAAAGATTTGTTGCACTGATTTTTCTTCTCTATTCAGCTTCGAAACGAATGGGGATACAAGTATTGGGTGACTACCGATGCTGGCTCGGTGGATTTATTGTACACTATGCATGATGTCTGCGCAACACGTGAATGTGCCGCCAAGGTTGCAGTCGAGAACGGTATTTCTGGAGAAATGGGTGGCGGTACCTACACATACCTCACACTCCCTGGTACGAGAAATATGAAATTGTCGTTACATGTTAACTTATATTTCACTCGCACAGACCAAGTTGCAAATGGGACAGTTAACGAGAAGTTCATTGACCAGACGGTGGCAGCCATGCTCCGAACAAAGTTTGCACTGGGGTTATTCGAAAGTGAGGAAGAGTGCATGCCAGACGTTCTCTTTACCTATTGTGACGCGATCTACCAGACCCATATCCGTATGACGACTATCTCAAAACCCTTCGCACACCAGCAACTCGTACGCTGCTTCACCAAATGGAACAGGAGCAGATCGTACTTTTGGAAAATAGAGCAAATACCTTACCACTTAGCAAATCGATTGGGTCGGTCGCAATAATTGGTCCACAGGCCGCGCGAGTATCTGTACGTTCTCGTTCGATACAATCTTCATGATGGCTAACTGTCTTTTCTTTCCTACGATATCAGTTCGGCGATTACGTTTTCCATAACGCGTCCCTCAACGGCATTTCTCCGCTCGACGGATTTAAGCAAGTATTGGCCGGCACTTCGGTGAAGGTCACTTACGCGGAAGGTTGTAAGCTTTGGTCGAATGACGAATCCGAAATCGCCGCAGCAAAGAGCGCCGCAGCTAGTGCAGACGCAGCAGTCGTCATGGTCGGAACATGGTCTCTCGATCAAACACTTCTCTGGACTCCAGGAACGAATGCAACCACGGGTGAACACGTTGATTTGTCTGATCTCGCACTCGTCGGTGCACAGCTTGAGCTGGTAAAGCAAGTGAAGGCTGCTGGGAAGCCCACCATTGTCGTCTTCGTGAGCGGCAA
This sequence comes from Rickenella mellea, assembly GCA_004355085.1. Lineage (NCBI taxonomy): Eukaryota > Fungi > Basidiomycota > Agaricomycetes > Hymenochaetales > Rickenellaceae > Rickenella > Rickenella mellea. Next base: position 28,254 of record ML170327.1, on the reverse strand, counting down.
GCCAGTCGCCGAACCATGGATCCAAGCAAGTGAGAATTAGCTTTGCCATTTCAAGAGTATAGATCTTATTAACTATCCGCAGATGCCGACGCGGTTGTCCAACAATTCTACCCAGGCGAATTGGTAAATACCTATTCCTGTTCAACCCTGCTCTTCCTAACGGTCAACGCATGCAGGGCGGTGTTGCTATCGCAGAAATCATCTTTGGCGTTGCAAATCCCTCCGGAAAGCTCCCGATTTCTTTCCCTCGCTCTGTTGGTACTGCACCAGCTTTCTACAATTACTTGAAAGGTAGTCGCCCGATTGACGCTGGCATGGTCCTCGATGACGGCACCCTCAAGTTTGGCCATCAATACGTTCTCAACAGCCCGGTGCCGTTATGGTCATTCGGCCACGGATTAAGCTACACGACGTTCAACTAGTCAGTACCGTTCCTTTCGGCCTTTTTATTGTCGTTGCTCACAGCCTGCTTTCACGATTCACCTTCGTCTCGTAGCACGAACTTGAAGTTGTCCAAATCCACGATCGGGACGAAGGATAACGTCGATGTCTCTGTTACGGTTCATAATACTGGGAAGGTTTCTGGGAAAGAAGTCGTTCAAGTATACGTCACCGACCTTGTCTCGAGCACCGTAACTCCGGTTCAGAGCCTCGTCGGCTTCTCAAAAGTCTCTGTCTCGTAAGTCTTTCCGAGTCTTCAAACGACATACAGCTTGTTTGCTCTGGTCGTCCGAAATGCTGATTCCCATATTATTCAAAATTTTAGCGCTGGAGGGTCGACAACAGTGAAGATAACCATCCAGTCATCACAGCTTGCCGTGTGGACCGTGGCGAACGCATGGGCCGTTGAACCAGGCCAATTTATGGTCAAAGTTGGGACGAGCGACCAGGTGTTCTTATCCACTACCTTGACAGTCTCGTGATCGTAGTTCTTTGAAGCTTAAAAGTGTATCTTTATCTTTTCCGATGCATATCTTGCCGCAGCCTCACATGAGTTTCCCAAATCAGTCGTCCCGCCATTGTCAGTTAATGGAATTACTATATCGTGACGAGCGCAATGATATCAGTATCGCCGACCATGCCAGGACCCATGGGTAGAATAGTCGAACCTTGGATTCTGAAATTGAGAAACTGGGGCAAAGGACGCACCTAAAAACTTCAAGATATTCCATCACCGATGGCATATGGCCTCAACCATCCAAGTCGATCAAAATCCTCTAATTTCGTCAAATTATGCGGATAGAACAAATTTTGATTTCCTACAAAGAATATCTCATAAATTGTTGCCGAAATCTTCGAGAGAATATCCTCCAGGATTCTAGCTCGCGAGTGAAGTGACAGTGATCCGTGACATCCCAATGAGGACTGCCACGTGACTAATGACCAAAAATGTTTCCGTCAGATCTCAACCAACTCTACTGTAATCAGCGGTACGCCCAGTCTCAGTTTTCGGCGGGATATAAGTTCTATTCTCATCTCTCGTAACTATAGGAAATGCGGAGTGCTCTAATGCTGGCATTTGAATGAACACGACAACCTCTACGAGATGTCAACCGAGACAACGGATGCGAGTCGAATCATGCGACCTCCAACATAGCTCGTCAAATCACTCCAATTCTTCAAATTCCTTGCGAGCTTACCTCCGAGATATTCTGCCAGAGGACAATTTTCCGAAGCCATCAGTAGCACATGGCGAAAACTGGCAATACGGACGCCTAGACTGTGGTCAAAAGTCTCGCTATGCACGCGCAACCACCACTTCACAGATGCTAATGGATACTTTATCTCCAACATGGAATCTCAAGGTAAGGTTCTCCGAGTATGGTTGAAGAGAGTCACACCACTCCCATTGTCAGTTCATCTCCGATATACCCCATTGCCCTGGCTAGATGAATCCGCTATGCGAATCGAAGCACTTCCCCCCGTATTCCGAGTTATGGTAGAAAACGCGGCGCGGTGGAAGGATGTGCGGTTAGGCATGCCTCGAAACTACCTGCCATACGCGTTGCGCCTCATGCAGCGGAATGCATCCAATTTGGAGGCTCTCAACATCGAGGACACGTCGATCCCGGAGTTCGGCCGTCTTTTGGGCTACACGTATCATGTGCATTTGGACGGAGACATGGCAGAAACACTCTTGACGCTGTCTGCTCGTGCACCAGTCCGTTACACCTCTCGTAACCCTGCTCCGTTTGCGAGTCTCCGCACACTATCTCTCCAGCACACATCACCGGAAAATTGTCTCCATCTTCTAAAATACTGCCCGATTCTTGACGATCTAAACCTCCACTTTTACGAATGGCGCCGTGGTTCCATGCCTTTTCCTACTTCGACTATCCTGCTTCCGCACCTGCGTAACTTCCTTCTCTCACATACTGGGTACGGCGAGCACGGATCTACTAAAACTGTTGCTCGGTTAGGTGAAATTTGTGTACTACTGGATCATCTCGAACTTCCAGACCTGAGAGGTTTTTACCTATGGGAGACTGTTGCGCCGCGTAACGGTGGTCCCTTGCGGCAGTGGGATTACCTCTCCCATCTTATCACCGGTTCCACTTGCTCCCTCAACGAACTGGAACTCAATACTACTCGTATGGATCCTTCTTCCGTCCTGGAGTGTCTCCAATTATCTCCTGATCTCAAATACTTGGGCATCCAATCCGACCAAGCACTTAAAGAGGAGGATGTCAGGCAGTTATTGCCGAGTTTGCCATCACTGCGCGTTTTCAAGTGATCCCAAGAGGAGGAAACTCTCAAATTATGGCGTTGTGGGTAAATTGTGAATTTATTTGACGAAAGTCTCATCTAAATACAAGATTTTGATGCAAGGTCTTCAAAAATATTGACATTTCTTATTCTTTCGTTCAGTGGGATCTCATCGAAGACATTCCCTCCTGAATGACACCCGCTTACCTGCTTTCATTACCCGTGATGAAAGCATTTCCAGTATTCCATTATTAATAAATGTTCAACTATCGCAAACCCTGCTCGGAAAACCAATACCTGGGTGGCGGTCAAGGTTGAGTATATGTTCACGATCATCGTTCTGTATTTATAACTCGTAACTAAGCAAACTCCTCATTATTTTATCCGAGATTTCTATAACTTGCGTGGTGACTGGCGAGAATGAAAAACAATTTGCTTATCAGATCGGATCGGGCTGGCGACTGCACCGCCACTGAACGTGGCACGCGTAACTCCGCAACGCATCATTGGGGCAACTCTAGCTTCAGTCCGTGCACTCTACACTCAACAGCATGCCTGAAGTCAAGAGCAAAGTCTGTCTTATGTGAGTTCTATACATCTTTCTGCACTGCAACACCTCTTAATTATGTTCAAAAAAGCGTGCACGATGGTTGGGGAATCGCACCAAAGAAAGGCATGAAAGGCGACGCCATCGAGGCAGGGACGACGACGAACATGGACACCATCGCGAAGGATCATAGTTATCGGACACTCGAGGCACATGGCTTGTCTGTCGGGTTGAGTGATGGGCTCATGGGCAACTCTGAAGTTGGGTACGAGCTTCTCTTTTTTTCTGATCTTATTTCGTTTGCTGTATGTGTTCATGAGTTCGCTGACATCATATCTAGACACTTGAATATCGGTGCTGGGCGGATCGTGTGGCAAGATATCGTGAAGATCGACGTGTCCATCAAGAAGCGCGAATTCCACAAGGCACCCAAAATCGTCGAGTCGTTCAAGCATGCAAAGGACACGAACGGACGTTTACATCTGCTCGGCTTGGTTCGTCAATGATCGCGTTTATTCACTATGAAACGTACTCATAGTATACACCAGGTTTCAGATGGTGGCGTGCACTCACACATAAACCACCTCTACGCCTTGCTCGAAACCGCCAAAGAGATCGGCGTTCCACATACATACGTCCACTTCCTCGGCGACGGTCGCGACACCGCACCCGAATCCGCCGCTGGATACGCTAAGGACCTTCAAAACTTCTTGGAGAAAGAGAAGTATGGCGAAATCGCCACAATCATTGGGAGGTATTACGCTATGGACCGTGATAAACGATGGGAGCGGGTCAAGATCGCTGTGGATGGGTTGGTGAAGGGTGAGGGTGTTGAAGGAAAGGATCCTGTCAAAGCTATAGAGGCGAGGTATAAGGAGAAGGAGACGGATGAGTTCCTTAAGCCCATCATCGTTAATGGCGATGAAGGGAGAATCAAAGGTACCACACACTTTCGCCGATACAGTATGACGAGCTGTGACTGATTCAGCGATGTTTCTAGATGGCGACACGCTCTTCTTCTTCAACTATCGGTCCGACCGGATGCGCGAGATCGTATCCGTCTTTGGTCTTGAAGATAAACCCATGGAAGTCGAAGTACCAAAAAATTTTGTAAGCCTAAATGCACAAAATCTCGTCTTGGATCTTCTGACGGAGATCGTTTTAGAACATAACAACGATGTCCCGGTACAACACCGACTTCCCATTCCCCATCGCCTTCCCTCCTCAGGCCATGACGAACGTCCTAGCGGAGTGGCTCTCGAAGCAAGGTGTCAAGCAAGCTCACGTCGCAGGTCAGCCCTCTATCTCTCTTACCATTATCACTCTCGTTGTAATGATCACTGACATGGAATTAGAAACCGAAAAGTACGCGCACGTCACGTTCTTCTTTAACGGAGGCGTCGAGAAGCAATTCGAGGCGGAAGAGAGGCACATGATACCATCGCCGAAAGTAGCTACGTACGACCTCAAACCGGAGATGAGCGTCCAAGGCGTGGCTGATAAGGTCGCTGAGCTGTTGAAGAAGGGAGAGCACGAGTTCATCATGTGCAACTTCGCTCCTCCCGACATGGTACGTCTTCGCTTCGCCTAAACTCGAAAAGGGAGCCATCGAAACTGATCGAATACGATAACGCAGGTCGGACACACGGGCAAATTCGACCCAGCCGTCAAAGCTATCACAGCAACAGACTCCGCAGTCGGCACCGTCTACAAAGCATGCCAAGACGCTGGGTACATACTCCTCGTCACGGCCGACCACGGGAACGCCGAGCAGATGATCAATGCGGAGACGGGGGAACCGCATACGGCGCATACGACGAATAAGGTTCCGTTCATATTGGCTGCGGATCCGAAGGAGTACAGCTTTTCGGAGGATAAGAAGGATGTGGAGCAGGAGCCTGGCGCGCTGTGTGATGTTGCGCCGACGATTTTGGATATCATGGTGCGTTTGGATGTTCTTATTGTTTTGAAATTGCTAACTTGGTTGTTTCCGGTTGTTAAGGGACTTCCACGTCCTGAAGGTAAGCTCGCGCATTGATCTATGTGAACATTGATAATGATGTGATTTTCATCTTTGTCAGAAATGTCCGGTCGCTCACTCTTGTTGAAGAAATAGAAGGAAAAAATAGATGTACTAGATCTTGTAAGCGTATTAGAATGTATGACCGTGAATCAACATGTTGCCCATCCTGCAGAGTAATTTCCCGACGAAACAACGATGCATGGTACTCGCAGTTGGTGCTATTTCACATCAACGACCTTTTGCAATATGTTTTAATTGCAATGGCGAATAGCCTGCACTGATTCTTTCGGTTAATTGCCTATTGAGTTCATGTCCGTGTAGATGCGGCACAACATAATATGGCGTCTCAAAAGCTGACCGGCAAGGAATCACTGTATGTGACGTCACAAGTCTGCCACGTGTCTCGGGCAACCAGTAACTTTCCTAACGTTACCTACTTAAGTTGTCACCAACTGGCAGCACAACGGTACGTTCGGTATCAGTTTATCAGTCGGATGTGAGTCGCCATTCTCATGCATCATCAGCAGTTATGAGGAATGGCTTAGTCTTTGACTCTGGCGTTTGCACGAAGATGTCAATCGTGGCCACCGAAACAGACTCCAGCAAGGCTCGCCTCCACGGCCAGGCCGCGCCAATTCTTCTAATTCCTTGCGAGATTACGTCCGAGATATTCCAGCATTGCTTACCGGAGGACGGTTTTCCGCGTCCATCCGTTAAATGTGCGCCAACACAGCTTAGCCGCGTCTGCAGCACTTGGCACAACCTGGCGATTCGCACACCTCGTCTGTGGCCAAAAATCTTTCTGTGCACCAGTCCACAGGATGGTGGAGACCCAAAAAGATCATTGACTGCCATATCCCATGTGAAGGCACTCGAAGTGTGGATGACAAGAGCGACACCCTTCCTTTTGTCGGTCCATCTCCGATACCCCACCTTACCCCGGTTGCCAACCTCCGAATTTCAATTAGGCAAACTTCCCCCTGTGTTTTGTGTTATCGTGGACAACGCGGCGAGGTGGAAGGACATCAACCTGAGCTTGCCTCAAGACTACCTGTCCTTTGCGTGGAGCCTCACTCAGCAGAATGCATCCAACCTAAAAAGTATCTACCTTGAAGACACATCTATCCCGATGTTCGGTCATCCCTTGGAATCTGGTTCTGATGTGGTTCTGAATGCAGACACGGCCGAGAGTCTCTCGACGCTGTCTGTTCGTGCGTCAATCCTTTACACTTCTCGCAAACCTGCTCCATTTGTTGGACTCCGCACGCTATCTTTGAAACATTCATCACCTAGGAATTGCCTCCATCTTCTGAAATACTGCCCTGTCCTTGAAAGTTTAAACCTGCACTTTTTCGAATTGGCGGAGGCACATATTCTTCACCTCACTTCGCCTATCCTGCTTCCGCAACTGCGTGATTTCCATCTCTCACATACCGGGTACGGCGAGCACGGGATCAGCTTTTTCCCTGAAAGTCTATGTGGCGAAGTTGGTGCACTACTAGATAACTTCGAACTGCCAAACCTGCGAGAATTTTACCTATGGGTGACTGTTGGCTCATACATGAGATATTACCATCCCGAGCTTCCGTCGGATTACCTCTCCCGGCTCATTATCCGCTCCAATTGCTCCCTCACCACACTGGAACTTCGTAACCCTCATATGGAGACCAGATCAATCGTTGAATGTCTCCAATTATCGCCTGATCTGAAAGACTTGGGCATTCCTGCGGACGAAGAATTGGAACGTCAAGTCACACAGATAATGCCGGGTTTGCAGTCGCTGCGCATTTTCAGTGATCGCCAAGACGAGAATAAAGTCTCAATATCCTAAAATTATTTTTTATCGTGAGTTAATTACGACGTTATTGGACGGGAAAGCCTCATTTGCGGCCTAGATATTGACGTATCTCCTCTGCCGATCGTGTGCGTGAAGTTTTGGTTACATCACTTACATTGGCTGTGGATCGCTGAAAATTCGACACAGGCCCTTACAATAACGAATCATAAAGGTGAACTGAGTAAGCGATTTTTGATGGCACAATGGATCCCACCTCAGCACTGCGGTTGCTTACTGTAATTAAATGCATCCAAGGTTCCGACGAGCTTTGTTGTAATTTACCCCTCAGACTTCTCCAACCACTGCGGGCTGATCCGCACACAACGCCGTTAACAGTGATATATCTTCGACCGACACAATCATTTTTTTTTCGTTTTTGGAATGACATCCAAGCCGTTCGGCACCGTTTGAGCTACACGACATTTAACTAATTAGTATCGATTCTTTGTTCTTTTGGATTGTCGTTGCTGACGGTTGTACACATTGAGCGATTCACCTTCGTTCCCCATTCACGATCTGGACCAAAGGTAACATCGCCGCCTCCGTTACCGTGGCGATGCTGGAAGTGTTGCAGGGAGAGCCCCGGCCTCGGAGCAACGCCTCGGCGGAATCTCAGCAGTCTCCATATGGAAAGTCTCTCCGAATCTTCGTTGAACAGTGGACTTCTGGGTGCTGATTCTCGTGTGTCTTCACACTTCCATCATGGCTTTGGTGGCAATTGTTATGAGAGCGATCCAATCGTCTCAGTTTTGTTATTGGCCGTCGAACCTGGCGGGTTGTGATCAAAGTCGGGACGAGCGATCTGGTGTTCCTATCCGCCACCTTGACGACTTGAATTTCTTGACCGTCGTCCTTCGACCTATCTTTCTCATCGTATACAAGCGCGACGGAGAACAAGCTACCGCGGCTATGTGTTTTTCTGGTCCTTTTGCCCATAAAATGAATTCGTCGTAACTTTTAGTGGTCTATTAATTGCGTAAGCGTGGAGGGAAAATACCACATACAGATTCGCAGGCATTATGAGGGCGATCAACAGAAGATCAGCAACCAATCAACACCCTACTTCCTCCTTGCCCTGCGTCGGCAAATACGGACACGGACACGGACACGGCTACACAAAAGTAGCACCGAGTCGTTCGGGATTTAGAAGTCCTGTCTTCCTTTCCTCAGAAGTCCTCCGCTCAGTTTTTACAGTTGTTTCGGTTTTTTTTCTGCATTCCCTATTCACAAGGCCATGTGCGCCGGGATAAAACACACTTATTGCATGCGTAGTTCCATGTACACCAATTCATATGGTAAGCTGCAGTAGCTGATAGTCGTCGGACAATCTAATCTCATATTGTCATCAACTCCGGCGTTTCAACGCCAAGTTTCGATGTCTAAATGTTCTTAGTCTGATATCTTGGCGTACCGGATAAAGGGTTTTTCTACGCGCTCGTTTTCTCTGCCACGGCCAAGTTGCGCAGCAGGCGCATGTAAGTCAACCCGCGATATTGAAATAGTCAGCATGGGGATACGAGTGAAGAGCCAAGTCCGACTCGGAGGTGTGGCGGTGTGGCTGAGGGGGTCGATGATCTCACGAACCGGTGACCCTGACGCTGGGCAATGACACTAAATTAGCGAGTTTGAGCGCAAGGCGAAGAATGTTTGGACGGTAAAATATTTGAGGCGATGTGACGAGATACAATTGAAGGAGCTAGCAAACGTAGGCGGTGTTATTGCGACAAAAGTTAGGGAGTAAAGTAGGAATACGAGTCGTGCCAATGATTGCTGAAACTACGTAGTCTAAATAGGCTTTACGCCATCTACGTTCCACAGTGAACGGGTGGAGTTTATGTAGGAATTGGAGTGGGGGTGAGATTCACGATATCCCCGTGCAGGAGGTGAGGATGTAGAACCTCCATGAGTATACCGCATGGGAGGCAGGGGTGGCGGAAATGAATATGTCGGGTAACGGTGATAATGGTCAGGTTCAGGTTCATCTGTCCAAGGAGGCGTCGGCGGGTAAGAACTTGTTTCCCGTTCGTTGTTATATCCGTAAGACGACGTCGGGGAAACGGAAGATGTCGAAGACGGTTCTGCACGGTCATGGTACGAATACCGCCCAGGGTTTGGCGTTGTTAGCGTTTTCGTTGGAATCGAGATATTGAGCTGCGGCACGAGGTTTGCGCGTTGAGGAATTTGAGGAATATGGGGGTGGTGGTTGTGGATCTTGTAGAGTGACCGCGGAGATGTGGGGTCAGGTGGTAGAGGCATAGGGACTGCGCCGTCCGGAAATATACCACCCGCTGAAGGGAGGAAATGGAGATGGTGGTAGGGGTTCGACGACTGTGTTTGGGTATGCCCTCGGAAGTGTCGTCGCATGTTCGATGAGACGTTGAATTGACGTTTACATCCCGGAAACGGGCACGCAAAAGCTAGAAATTGCAAATGACAGGTGGTGTTAAAGATCGCGATGGATGATCAAATTCAAATCGTAACGACGTACGTTTAACACCTGTGTGCGTATTGACGTGTATCTTCAAGCTGCTGGGTCTGTTGAATCGTTTCCCGCAATGTGGACAGCAGTGGCGCCTATCTCCGGAGGAATCGGAGGATGGTTTTGTGGTGCCATCAATATCATCGTGCTCGAAGTCGTCGCCGTCGTGCTCAGAACCATCGCCAACTTTACTGTCGGGTTGAGAGTGCGGGGATGACGGACTTGGAGGTTCGTCATGAGGTCGCGCCCGCTTTACGCCGAAGCTGGGAGACGGATGACCTGACGTCGGCGGCGTGTCCACATCGCCGAAGTGTTCTGAGGATGGAAATAAATACAAGTTTCGATTGGACGAGCGAACAAAGAGGCAGCGCACACCTGGAAAGAGAATCTTGAGGGCTGGAAGGGATTGCATGGCTGCGAAGAGAGAGTTGCATCGCTGCCTTTTCAAGTTGGTGGCGTTAAAATATTTAAAGCAAGAGTGGATCGGTGCAGGATCTGCAAGGCACCGATCGTTTGGGAACATACCGGATCGCCCGGCCTTCCTTCTTGGTGTCATTCCTTTTACTCCGCAGTCTGCCAGACTGGGATTTTGTCAGCGACATTTAGGGAGTTGGACCGGCCGGTTATAATTGAAAATAGAAGCTAATCCGGATCGACGTGGCCTTGCCGGGGCATGCCGAAGCTTATCCTCGTTTCATCCACCAGCCGCAGTAATCTTCTTCTTACCTTAGCAACGCTACCTCATTCTGTAGTCTCCGTACTGGCACTACGTCTCCGAATCGAAGGGTTGCAAAAGACTTCCAAGAGCTGCGCCGCAGCCAAGCTCTTGGCTTTATCAACTTGATCTCCGCTTTCATTCCCAAGCACACCGGTGTGTACTGGGTCCCGCGAAAGCCTCCTATGTCCTTAAAGTTTTATTCTGAAACTCTACAATGGTATAATTCCACGAAAGAAGCTCAAATTACTCCTGTAGAACGCACCGCCGCAAGTTGATCGTGTACTTGTGAAGTTCCTGCCGTGCCATCTCGCCAACCCTCTGCGAATGTAACCAAAACGTATCGACTTCCCAGCACCTTTCTTGGTATGGGCAATCCAACCCTGCCTATATGTCACACGACGTGTCGTCGCCGTCGTTGCGTCGCCATTCTCACGTTTCACCTGACACTCGGTGATTACCCTTTGCCCTCCGAAAACATGTTATTTATTGCTCGTTTGTTGTAGTGACCTCAACTTGGTTCCGAAATTCAAGTGATCGGCCGTGAAGATCAATTCCATCCAAAAAGAAAATCCCGCATCATCGGCACCATTCACCACCTGACGGTCTTCCGATTCCAACCGATTCCAATTCTAGATCTTTCGCGCACATTGTCCTTCGATTTTCTCGGCTCTGTGCGTGAGCTTCTTGGCTTCTTGGCTTCTTGGCTTTTTCATTTTGAAGTTGCCTTCCTCGCAACCAAATGCAAGCGAGTTACGCTCCGACACGGAATCGTGTCAGACGTAATTGCAACTAGGTAAGTTGGAGGCTACAGCGACTATACTTCATTGATCTCTTTCTCAGCCACTTTCATCCCTTACGCTTGTTCGGATGCTCATCGCACGCCGACGCCACCCTGATGGGTCGATTGGATCGATTGCAACTGTCACCTCCTCGCTTCACTATCGACGTTATCGATGCTTGTGGTCGACGACAGTAGACACAGACATTCCGCTGATCAGATTGACATCTGCAACCATCCGCATACGAGGGAAGCTGAAGGGGCCGAAAGTAAAGTCCGCGGCATTGCCCTCATTCACCGCGGAAGCATACAAAACACAGTTAATTTTAATCATGCTGAAACACCGGCAAATCGAGCTATCTTTCACCATCGTTTTTAAATCTTCCATTTTTCTATTGGCAGGTCGTACTCAGCTCTTACTCAGCGGATATCGGTGTGCTTTGCTCGGCACTCAGGGTTGATCGACCCAGAGTACTTTGATCTCAAATCCCACTACAGTACGCGCGCAGCGCAAATAGAAGAATCACATTCCGTGGTCTCAGGAGCGGCCATCTAAAATCACTCGCGAATCAATTGTGGTTTCCTTCCGAGTCAGCACGTGGAAAAATTATCGCAGAATGGAATTGATTGCCTCAGCCTCCGTTCGCGACGGAGACATTTCTCAGTTACAAAACCGTCATTACAGCTGATTGGATAGACCGGAACTGGTACTGCTGTTTTCATACTCGGAACAGTGTATTCTGGCAATATCTACCATTCCTGCTGTGAACTCGTTCAACACATGTATTTCCATTCGAATTTTTCCGAGCAAATATAGGCGAAACTCGTTCTTCGACCCGGACATCGTTCTCCTCGACTCTTCTATATCTTCCATACATTTTCCGCATAACATAATCTGTTTTCGCTCACTCTTCCTCTCTCAGCAATGCAGTCCTGCGCAGTAACGGTGAGAAGTGAACACGAATCGTGACCGTGATTCCAGGATACATCTTCGATCCATGCCTGATGTACGGTGATTCTTGTCATGATCACCCCCATCGGCTTGAATTGGGCTTCTTATCAACGTCGTTACGACGCGTGATTCGTCGTATGAATTGCAGTGGTGGTGGAGCGCAGGGTCATCTCGCTGTGGAATTTTTCGCAAAATGGGAGGTCCCGTCGTGATCATCAGTACATCAGCAAGAACAGATGCATGGTATCTCTTCCTTTCTTCCAGCTCGGCCTTACTACACGACGCTTTCACAGGGAAGACGGAATCGACCAGATAGTTGTTCACTCCTGTTGTCAGTCCCACAGGCAGGCATCCGCCGCCACCGCTGAACGGAGCATCCCAGTACCACAAGGAACACTGTGCTTGGTGGACTAGGCGCGGACTTAATTTTCCTTAGCTCTTCCCTATTGGACCCATGGCGGACATTCTGAGGCACACAAGTTTGGCAACGGCGTCAACGCAGAATGTTTGAGGTACGCTATATCGCCGTCAAAGGAATATTCGAATTCGTTTTAAAACAAAATTCGCACCAGTTCTTCGTCTGAAGGTCATTATGTGCAATATCATTCATCCAATCAGTCGCTCAGCGTTATCCGGCTTAAATTACATCGTCTTGCACCCCATGATCGATCCAGTCAAACTTTCCGCGATTTAGAAACGCTGGACCATCTATAAAAAGGGGAAGTCCTTGCACTTCCATGGATGCGAAGCCGTTGATTAGTTGCAGTATTTTGCTGAACGAATGAGCATGTTTTCGACACAACAACTCAGTTTGCCCCCGATGAAACAACATGTGATGACCACAAATTGTGGTTCGGAGCGTCGGGAAGGTAGGATGCAATGGGTACTTGTTTGCCTGTCGTGATTTATCTTTCGCTCTACAAATACATAAGTTATGCAATTAAAGTGAGGAACACCCCTCCCGTACCAAATATTTAAGTGGATCTCATTTGTCGAACAACCATAGTGAGTCGGAGTCCCACATGAAACAAAGCGATTGAGCAAACTGGTGATGACGTCATACCGTAGAACAAAAGACAATCTCGCTGTGATCTTTTCGTTATTCCCAGCGTTTAATTGATTTGGCGCCGATCCAGATCAAATGGCTGGTGGTAGCAATATACATGTCGAACCCAGCGAGGTCGGAACTGATCGCACTAGTAGGAGGAACGGATTCGCAAGCGCCACAGAGTTAGGCCGAGTTTTGTAACGTCCGACATCGGACTGGCCTCCTGTGAAATAAGTAGCTGAATGCAGTCTTTGCATTTCTTGTCGTGGAGATAATGCGCCAAAGCCAGCGGCGGTGTTGTCAGTCCTCTGATTGCCCTCGCACGTTCCATCGATTTATGACAGGCTTTGTCGTACGAAGACCATTTTGGAAATATATCAACGAGGTGAAGTTGGCGGCCGTTCAAAAGCTGAGAGTTTTCAGCCCGAATTGTAGAGCCATCCAAACACGTGGCGATTCCCAAACCTGCCGTTGACGATTTCGCGTAGACATCTTACACCATTTTCCGTGGTTCGAGGCACCGAGATGAGTGGAACTTTGATATCTTCAGGTCGAGATCAGCGCAAGAGTTACCAGGCTGAAATGGAAGCCGAATCGGTTGAATGTTGCGGCGGCAGGGTTTGGGCTATTGAGCTTAGTCTTTAATCTAGCGCAGATTTAGAAGGTTTTAAAAAGGCAGAGTGACGATTAAGAAGGAGAGTTACCGAGAATCACAAACCACCGCGTGGTTGCTTGAAGCGCTCAACCACCGGGATCAAACTCACGCACAGTTCGCGAAAGGGTATGCGCGTCATCAGAGTTCATTGGTATGATCACTAGTTACAATTAGTTTTACATGCCACGTAAGGTTTTCGAACCCCAATTCTGCGGCGTAGCGCTCATTGCAAACGTCAAGTTCCCGCCGCTTATAACGGTATGGTGATCAAGCCTCGGCTCATCGATGGTATTCCCATCGAGCCACATTCCAGAAACAAAGGGTTTCGAGGATGCGTTAGAGGAAGTAATGACGAGCGGCTTTGATTTCCCCGGGAAATTCACTGTAATCTTGTCGAAAAACGGTCTGAACCAGTTTCAAAGTTGACTTTCAGTGTATGGAATAGCGAATGTGACTAATAGACTTACGCTCCGACGATGTATTCTCCTGACACGGGGTTCACCGGATAGAAACCCAGAGCGCTGAACAGATACCAGGCGCTCATCTGCCCGCAGTCTTCATTCTAATATACGCGCTTATCGATAAGACACACAAAGCGGAATGATGAAAAACGAACCCCGGAAAGCCCATCTGCCGTGTGATTATAATCGTCGCGGGAGATCTGGCGTACGCGCTCTTGGGTACGAGATGACGCTCCGGCTAGGGAATACAGATATGGGATATGATGTGAGGGCTTTGAACGTCTGTCAGCAGTGAGCACAACAATTTACTGCTGTTTGATTTACCTCGTTCGTGTGATTATTGTGACCTAACCGCAATACGTCAAAAGGCGGTCTACCACGAGAGGTTCATGTCACCACTGACCTCCACGAAAGTGATCATCTAGGAACTTCACGAAGCTGACATTCCCGCCTTTCAGCTCAATTAGGCCTTCGATGTCTTGCACGACGTCGAACGTATACGCCCACATATCGCCTTCTGTCCATCCACGAGTTTGGCCAGCCCAAGACCCATCCGCATTCCGCGCTTCCATAAAACCTGTTTTCTGGTTGAAGATCTTTCGATTTGACTTTGAACGCTCCAGAAAGAATGCAGCATCCGTCGATTTGTTGAGGTAGGACGCAAGTGTACCGACAGCATAGTCATCGTCTAGGATGACAGGGGAAAGTCAGGAGAGCACGGAGAAGAAACCATTGGATGAACGGACAAGCGTAATCAAGCGTGCGAGAGGCGGACTCTGAATGGATGTCGTCCGCGACCCAACCCCGCGTATTGTAGACAGAAGATAATCCCGCACGAACTTCGTATCCGACGTTCTACGCATGTGATTAACAATCAGAGGAAGACACAAAGAAGAATCAGCAGGTATCCGCACCTCTTGCCGATCACCGTACCTGTCAAAGCGATTAGCGACGGTACAACACTACCCCACCGGAACTCACTCTATATGATCATCGCCTTCTGGTGGTACCGTTGCATCTTTATGCACGGCTTCATACGCGAGCTCTGTGTTGAAAGTGGTTCCAAAACCTTTTATCACGGCTTCAGCGATCATCGAATCGGCGTGCGTTCCGACCATGATATTTGTTTCTGAAACACTCCCGTCAGACTGTTGTTCCGAATGGGGTGTGAAATAACCAACCGACGATGTTTTTCCACATTGGCAACCATCCTCCCTAATTAGAGCGTCAGCATCATTCGAGATACAAGGTCGAGAGACCCAAAACCTCGCGATAGTCTTGTAGCATGCTTGTAATCATTCCTGGGATGCGTTCAGGCGCAAAAAGTAACTGCCACGCCCATGCGGCACGATAAGTATCCTTTACCCACAAAGATCAGCCTGAACGATCGCGAAATTCATCCGTGAAACTCACCCATATTGAATAACCGGTGTATGACTCGCCGTCGTGGATCGAGTCGTCATAACCAGAGTAATATCGACCACCTTCACTCTGCTCGTACGGATACTTGTAAACACTATCAGAAACCCACCAGCAAGATCTCGACTTACAAACCTACTTGTAATGCATGAAAAAAAGCCGTGTAGAAGGTCGTCTTATTTTCCTTGGTGGCACCTTCTATCTGTATAAGATCGAGCTTATTGGCCCAAGCTTTTCGCGTCCCATACGCTGTGTACTCCAGGCTGGTCCCATCCGGAATCTCAGCGTCCAAATTCCTTCGCGCTTGCTCAACAGAAATAAACGACACGCCAACGCGGACGTTCACAACACTTGTCCCGTTCGGAAAAACTGCGTACCCCGACAAGATCGTGTCGTTCCTTCCTAGCTCGCCCTGATGAAGCGTTTCGCCTGTTGCGGTCCCCCACGACGCAAAGGGACGGTCAAAACGCGCAACAAAATATCCAGCAAATGATGGTGCCGCATTTGGCCCTATAATATAGTCTTGTCTTTCGGGATTGCGGCCAAAGATCTCGTTGGTGAGTGGGGAGATCCCAACGGATCCAACTGGAGATGTTGTGTTCGTGATTGGTACTGAACCCAGAACATGTGCTCGCGTCACTTGCAGCAAAGTATATGGAGCGGAGGTAGTGTTGAAAGTAAAACGAAGATGTCCGACGCGAGATGCTGAAGAAAGGTATATCAGAGATCCAAAATAGAAACGATTGACAAGCCGTTACTCACAAGCACTCATCTCAGCCTTGATTGAACCACCGCTCCCGTCATCCATCTTTACATGATAGTAACTGGGCGATGACAACTCGTCTTCCTTGGAGAAACGTAACCCACGTTCTTCAAAACCCGCTTTGACTTCCCCAGTGCCAGGAGCGACAACGACTTGTCCACTTTCTCCCATCCATATAGCAGGTTGGTGAGTCCCTTGGAATCCATGAATGGAAGAGTCCAGATGCCAATATGGCGTTACTGATACGTAATTCTGGCGCGTTTGAGCTACCCAACGAGTCATGGCGAACGGCGGAGCGACCGACGGGATCATACCACCAGAACCATCTGGCGGATTGTCACCACCATTACCTATCATACTGCGTCATTCAATGTTAGTATAAGGTGAGTGGCGGCGGCAAAGTCCTTACGGGTTGACGTGATCAACAGCATCGCTGGGAGGCTGATCGAAACCAGGAGCAAAAGATTGTGACCAGATAGACCACAGGTAAGTATATGGTTGCCATTGGAACAGCATGCTGCAGACCAAGGTACTATCCGCGTAAACGGCGAGTTAGCTGGCTGGCTCACTCTACAGATTATCTCCGGGATGGGAGGCAACGTACTGTAAAGAATGGCATGTGGCGTTGTGGCGTCAGTTCAAATTGGTACTTCCCTTTCCGGACATTACTAGTCTCCATGTGGCACTTAATTTTCACAATTTCGCCGGTGCTCCTCTGTCTTTCTTGCCGACCATTCAAACTTCCCAAACATTGCGCAATCGCAATCTGCATTCTAGAATGTGATAGTTGCAAGATGTATCGGGCCAACTGGTGACATAGCATTCAACTCTACTTCGTTGAAACCCGGCGTATTTCTGCTTTCTCATCCCAGCTTCAGTATGACGATTGGTCAAAATCGAGGAAGCGACTGTACTTTAGCATTAAGGCTCCACAAGGGCTCGAAACTCTTCTCTATACCATGAATACCAGATGCTTTAGACTGTGCTATCAAATGGTTTCAAGAATTAGTGCGCCATAGGAGCGTCATAGCGCTCCAGATCGAACACAATGTCGCATTGTGATGTACGTCGACTCCGTCGAGTAAATCCTTCACTTTCATTCTCATCTTCGTTTGCAACGTGGGCTTGGATTGCTTCAACTTGGACGTGTGGGTGTATATTCCGCCGAATCCTCTCGGGGGTCTGAAGATAATTGTCGTTTGGATGTTATGCTTACATACGCACAGAACATCGCAGCTTGGGGACTCGTGCGTACAGAGGACTCATTCGTCTGAGCCGGCGTGTGATCTACTTCACTGGCGTGCCACTTTGGCTTTGCGGCTCAAGCTGCAGCTCTCACCATGCGACTCCTCGCTGATGTAAACTATACGCGATACCCACGCACTATGCTCGCCTTGCTTCCCGGTGTAGTTTTCACCTCAACTTGTCCTGCAGAAGAGGCGCCAACTGCGCCGAATGCAACCAATCGCGTTTCAGCCTCGCGTTTCAGCACGACGCCGAGCATCCATTTGCAGCGAAGAAAATTGCTTGCTTCATCCCTATCAGTCACAGTCGCCGATTCTTTGGCCGAATATGTCAATGGCCATCATTCCGACCTAAATGACTCCAACCCGCCGAAAGGACCTGGTACAAAAGTAATGTCGTCTTTCGCAAGCATGGCCGGACATTATGAACTCACACCTTTAGCTTATTCCTTCGTGTCTTTACTGTGTTCGCTATTCTGCGGGGTCGCTTCCTGCAATCCTATTCCTCGTTAGTTTGCCTTCTCGGTGTTCGTTTTTCGCGGTGATGTTAAGTTACTCCGCCCATTCCTATCCTATGCGCGTCCACTATGGCCGACGAGGAAATTATTCTCCAAACGGTGATCCCCTTGGATTGCGGTCGTTCGACAGTGGAAGGATACAGAACAGCATATCCGTGGATCCTTCGCATCGTCTTCGACATTCGCGCACTTTAGAGTATTTGGGAAGTACTTATAGTCATTCATCCAGCGAAGAGTATCTGGTCAGTCAACTTTCCTGTATGGTCTCCGATCCATTCCATGAACTCCGCGACGCAGCCGTTAGTCTACGCCAGCCCTCGGAGCTACGAGGATACACAATTAGAGAGGACGAAGGCATGGGTGTTCGAGATGTCCTCTGCGAACCCTCAGGTCGAATGTTTCTGCCCACGTCATATCACCCACACGTTTGATTACCATTATGAAGTTGAAAGGACCCGGGCAATTGACACGAATGCTTCCAGAGTGCAATATCAAAGGGTTGATCGATGTGGCCGTATTTTCAGGTCAAGAGAGGAGCATCGCTCGGCCTACGCGGACGGCTATGGCCCAGGTTTGCATGGATCGAGACTACAAAACTTGGCGGGATCAGTCGAAACTTCTGTTGCAAAGACGTACAATATTTCCACTTCGCGATTCAGTTTCTCGCTGTCATTCAGTTCTCGCCGAAATCGACGGTTCTGATATAGACTTCAAGAACCTTTTTCATCATTACCTGGCAATTGAAGGATGCGGTGTGGTTTCTCTTCCTCAAAATCCGACACAGAATTTTATTCGTTGCACAAGGAGTAACCACATGCGAGCAAGGTTGACAAGAATGGTCTTGGACGGCGTAGTTGATCAGATGTATATAATTCGTCGATGATTCATTCTTGTCATGCACAGGCTTCGTTCTTCTGGGAATAGTCTTGCTTCATTCTGGATACAATGGCAGCAAGCGTGCACTCCGACCATCGAATGCATTAAAAAAGTTCGAATGCTGAAGGCTGGAAGAATGGAATGCTAGACCGAACCATGACAACGTAGTGGTGGGTATGCTGTCACGCGTTGCAAAGAACCATACAGTCGTGAAAAGGAAATTCCACACCATTTCGTTCCAGCCCGTCGCCCTTCTCGTTTCAAAGGCAGTGGCAGAATACACACCATACGAAGAGAGTCAAAATCTCACTTCCACAATAAGGATTATTATTCAGACCACGTAGCCTCGTATTGGTAAGTGCAACCGGGTGAAAGCAATAAAAGTTTTACACCGTTGGAATGAATCGTAAACGAAGGACTGGTTTTGCGTTGCTCTCTGGAGATTAAAGGTGATCTTCATTGTATGAAAAATGTAACTCGTTCGATCACAGGCTCTCGTCACGAATGCATTCAGAGAAGTCCCACAAGGAGGAAGGGTTGCCTATGAATGATTTTAGCCATACTTATTTCGAGTCGTATCATCGTCAACTCCGCGGCTTGATCTTTAAATAACCACTATGAGCGTGAACTTTCAAGACCTTCGAATTCGTGTAACAGGCTGGGCAATCTCGCCGAGATCTGGAGCTCAGGTACCCGGTCATCTATTTGTTCTGCGGGCTCACCAAAACGTGCCCAAGAAAAGCTGTTATCGTGATATGATGATGATATCACGATCAGACTCCTTCGGGATGACGTCTCGTCAACAAACATCATTCACGGCATCCGATATCCATAGCCACGCTTTCGAACTTGCATCATGCGAATACCTTGCTCACATCCCATCAGCGAACACGACATCACAAAGCGGGGAAGCTAAACAAAACTCAACCCTTTTCTGCTGACCATGAAGAATTCTGGCGACGATACACCGGCCAGGTACAAACCAAGCCATGCTGTAGTACGCAATGACGCCTTGCTGCGATGACGTCTCTGACCTTCGATTTTGAATTGAAGATGCGTGAGTAGGTCTATCATAGGTATACGGGGGTTCTTGACTTGCGTCATAGTGTAGGTGTTGGATGGTCTTTGAAGGAGTCTCGAGCTCGGCACAGGAACTTCGATTACTCTTTTCACCTACGGGGGTCACGGTAGTTTTACGATAAGGTGGCGGACGGCCAGCTGAATGATCCACAAGGCTTAACTCCAAACTATACTGTATTGGCGATATGGCGAGGTTCACGGACATTGAGGGGTTCTTGGAGTAACTGCCTGAAAGAAAAATGTATTTCAAGCGTCTGTGCGTGGCTTTTCGGGAATTAACCAAAAATTATGAATTTCAAATTCAAATTTTACTCACCTCACGTCGGGATCGACTGACCAACCGATCATCTATTCGATCGACATAGTACACTTCCATGGATAGTCGTGGGTGAAGCAGTGCGCTTTTCGCCTTTTCCGCGCCGCCGAAAAGTTAGATGCGGAAGATGCGGGGAACGAGGGAAAGGAGAAAGCAACATGTAATAACATCCCAGCTGAAGTCCGTCGGGAAGCCGCACGTACGTCGCATGCTGATAGTCATCATCCGCGAATTGTTGCGTGAGAGTTGGGAGCCCATAACGAGTTTCTGTCAGTATCACGAACCGCAGAGACGCTTCGACGAGCTCACAGCAAGTTCGCGGCGTACGAAATTGGTGTGTGACGGTTTCCCCGCATAGTGGGGAAGGCCACGTGTGAATATATTTTCATTTTCCCCACATGATCCGACGGAGTGAAAGAATCCAGGAAATTTCATTGGGAGTCGCGTATTGCAAATAATGCGGAGCCGATACCGGTGTCGTCGGAATAGGATGTGTCTTCATCACCGGTCATGACCGCAAATATTTGTGTCGTGCTCGAATCTGGATAGGAGACACTGTTGACGCTGTTTTGTCAGGCTTTTTGTCAAAACCGTGAAATGAAAAGTTAATTACCGTCGTCTTTGTTGAGAACAGATACTAGCTAAAGAAATGCAGATGAAGCCGGCGCCAACGCACACAGTATCGGTTTCAGGGGCTATGAGATACTTCAAGGTAAGTCCCAACGGTAATCGTTCCAAGCCGGTGTGCGCCTACCTCAACTGCGTATCCGCGTATCTGCGAATCTCCTCCCACCAACACGCGCTCGCACTGGTCATGATGAGCGCGCGTTCTCCTCGGTGTTTATTCTTGTCTGCGGCGTGCAAGTTGCCGCTGCCGAACATGCACCAGAGTGAGTGCCGCACTCCCAACGCCTCTCGATCCAAATCCACGACTCTGTCACGGACTCACACTCACGGTGCACACACCTCGAGGCTCTTGTTGTTCGTCTCCGTTCCGTCGTCTTTATTATACCTTGGCATCAAATGGGCACTTGGCATGCAACATTCTCATTACCAAAGCAATTCATCGAATACCCCAAATGCGGGGAGGGGATCTGCAAACGCGTGTGATTCGCGGCGAGTTATTTGAATGGGGTAGCAAGCGTATACATAGAAACTCACCCAGGAACTTTTCGTAATCGTGAAAGGACAAACGGCGGGAAAAACGGCTGCGCGCTGTACCGTAGCTACTTCTCAAAACCGCGAAAGTGGTAGTACGGCATGGCCCATAAGGTTCCGAGTCGTTCCCAGCAACATTTCCAGAACCCAGAACGTCACCAGCTCAGCTTTTCGCCGTGTTGGCTGTATATGCGTATCGCGGTACCGTCCACTTCCCATATTAGGGTCTTGAGCTCGCAGCCGCAGATCCCACTTGGCGTAATTCTCCGAGCTAATATTGCCAGCTTCTCCAGAAAACGTGGCGCATGATCATCGTAAGGATGGGATGCGGCCAGGAACAGGCGGAACGGGGGTTTTAGACGCAGCTCGTTGCATGCGCTTCAGATGTCGAGAACGCGAACAGCCGTCAAAGCAGCCGATGGCAGCGCCAGTAACCGCACCGCGTTCGGATGAGACGTGATGCGAGGGCGGCGGCGAAGTTATGGTTATGGTTCATAGATCATGACGCATCCAAATGGAAACGTCGGCTGAAAGGAAAGAAAACGAGGGAGGGTCACGATGGACAAGGCAACGTTTTCGAGCGTCAAAAGAGCGACTCTATCCTCTTTTGCGAAGTAATGCCTAAGCTATCCGAATTTTGCTGTTGAAAGCGCCGCGGGAGTTGTTGCGAAATAATTTTGAATTGTTTCAGCTCAAGCGTTCAGAGGGTGTGTGTGTGGCGTCAATCAATTGTTGTCGAAGGGTTTATGCAACGTGGAAACGGCGAGGCTCGCTCGCTTGGGTTAGCGTACTGCTCTGTGAGGGTTGCGAGTTGCGGGCTGACGTTTCGGCGACGCATATGAGATCATCCGTTCTACGTTGCGGTGCGGAAGTAAAAAAACGTGCAGGGGGCTATTCTCTTCTGGCGTCAACAAGCGCAAGCGTCCCTCGTTCACATCCCTGGCGATGAAAGGGCGGTTTCGCTCTGATGCGTTAGTTCAGTCCCCGAAAGAAAAACGGCGATAAGAGCTGTCGGCGGCGGTGCGGCTTTGCGAATCGACAGCCGTATATTTTCAGGAGCGGCACACGTAAAGATGAGGTGCAGCCGACCTTCCAATGGTGGATTATTCATTCGCACGCGGGCTCCGAGAGGCAAGGCAAACGTTGAATGGGCAAGGGCCTCGAGGCGGGATGCTGTGCACTTGAGCCCGAGAGATCGGTGTGGGGACGAAAGGCGCGCGGGGAGCCGCAGCGCTGATACGTCACCCGATGTGTACCGGTAACTTTAGCCTTTTGAGGGATCGCCGTATCCCGTATGTTTGAAAAGTAGGCGATTTTTGTGCAAGTTCGAGGAGGCTTTGCACCATTTAGCACGTAGATGACGCCTTTGAGCTCTGTATTTTTCTTTTTGTTGTGAGGTGAGCTAGGTTCGGCTGCGGAGTGACGGAGAGACCTTACCCGATTTTATTGTTGTGAACGCGCGTGGGATTGACGTTCGTGTGTGTTGCGCGCCGCGCCGAGGCGGCGTGGCAAGCTTATTGATATCCACCAATGGGCATGGTCCCCGATTGGGGTGCGATACCGCGGAGGCGCTTTAGACCCCGGACAGTGCGGCGCGTCCCTGAGCGGCGGGGATGAATTGATGTGCCAGAAAATGGAAAGCGACGTCATTCTTGATCGCGTGATCGGTATCGGTGATGAAGTCGAGCGCGTACATGAGACGAACTGTTGAAGGCAGGGCACAGATCATCGACACCGCCAGCATTGGCTCATGGCGGTAGTTGTTGATGATGAACAGATGGAGACCAGGTTACGTGGGGTTGCTTTGCGTCGTTGTGGACGGAGATACGTCAGAGTGAGGTGGTGGTTGGCGGGAGCTGAGGGAGTGAATGGGGTCCGTGCAGGCAACAATTTCGGGAGAACTGGTCGGTGTGACAGTAAATCCATCGGCGGTGCCGAGCGGTAAGGGTCTGCCCAAAGCGGGAAAGGCTAACCACGTTCGGGGCATCGGCAGTCGCTGTCCGGCGGCCATGGACTGGTTCGGTGCCCCTACGGCGCGTGGGCACCGCCCATAAACTCCACACCCCAGACTCCTCATGCCCTCTCAAATCCCCCTCCCCACACATTCCCCCTCCCTCCCCGCCTCGTTCCCGAAAAGGGCTCCCTCCCATCTAAACAATGAGCCCGTCTCCCGCGCCCACTTCTTCTCATCGTAGTCCACCTCAGCTTCAGCAAACTCAAGCTTCCACCAATGTACAAACTCAGCAACAGCAATCCTCATCTCCGACGGCTGCTACCAGCTCTCCTACTCTCCAGTCTCCTCCGAATTCCGGCTCCTCGTCCTCTGCTCAGCTCGCCACTTTGCTGACAAATGCTCTCCGTGAAGCTGAAGGTCTGCGCAAGGAGCTCGCCACAGCTACACGCCGTTTGAGCAAAGCAGAACGTCTGCTCAGTACATTCCAAAGCGCTTCTGGCCAGACTGGTAGTCCGAATGGAACCTCGAACGCTCAACCTCAGACGAATGGAACAACGCAACTACCGGAGAGTGCTGTTAAAGCGATCATGGAGTCGAATGAACGAGCAGAACGAGCAGAACGGTTCGCAGAATTATCTAATTATTCGTTCTTCTGTCTAACCCGCTCCCCGCAGAGCACGCGAAGACGCGGAACTTCGTTTACAGACCATTCTCTCGCAATGGACAGAATTAGAACGTTACCTAGGCGTGATCGAGCTGCGTGCTGCAGACGCTCGTGCAGGCTTCACGCGCATGGCAGGCAGCCTCGCATCACCACCGGAGTCCTCTGCGCACGCCCATCCATCTTCCAACCCCGCCGATCGCAACCTCAACCTCGCACCCATTCCCCTTCCGTCCGTTCACGTCCAACCACCAACGACACCCGGCTACCCACACCCTCAACAACTCCAACAGCAACAGCTCCAACAGCACCAACAACAACTGTCCTCTTCTTCATCCCAGCGTCGCAGCGGAACCTTAGTCCACCATTCCGGTCCTAACGGAGGGCCTAACGCCGCTTTCCGCCCACCACTCGGCGGTGGCGGACATCCATCAGCGCCGCCGTTCCAAGCTCTCCCTCTCCCGCCACCACCGTCAGCAACCTCGAGCTTATCAGCATCTCAACATGCAGCGGCGGCGGGAGCATCAGGAAAGAGAAGCAGTCATCGTCGATCACGAGGAGGTGCAGATGAATGGGAGGGATCGAACAAGCGAAGCCGGACGGCCGGGTACGGCGTGAACGACTCCGAGGATTCCCGACAGAGAGATCGCGAGCGCGAAGAACGTGCTCGGTTCTCTGACTCTGTGCGTACTTCCCAGTTCGGTTCCCGAAAATATAGGATATATTTGCTGACTAATTTTCGATGTTCTCCAGCCTGTCAACTCGCCTCATCTGTCGCATGCGAATTCGCAGATCCCGCCGTACGCTTCTCATGGACGTGGTTCGATGCCTGGTCTTTCCGTGCAATACGTCGAGCGGCAACTGTCTTCGGCTGACCGGGAGCGGATGAGCGCACAGCAGAAGTTCGAGAAGATACGCGCGGCGAATCCGTATGGTTCTCAACACCTCCAAGGCGCTCCTGGTACTTCACCTCCTCAGTACTCACGTTCTCATCCCGGTGTACCGCAACAATGGGAGTTGGACGAACGCGAGAGACATCATCGTCACCACCAGCACGGTCACGGAGGAGGCGAGCGCGAAAGGGGACGAGAGAGAGATCGCGTGCATCGAAGTGGAGGACGACATCGGAGTGCGAGTAACAGTTCGGCTGCGAGCTCGTTGAGCATTGACGAGATGCTCCTCGCAGCTACGACTGATCATCGTGCCAACGCGCAGCCTGGAGTGGGAGGAGGATACGACGTCAAAGACCGAAACGAGCGCGAGGGCTATCCGGGTGGGAAACGCGGAGGGATGCCTGCGCCTGGTGGCGGCCCAAATGCGACGGAGGGTACGTTTACCTTCTCTTTCGCGAGTTTTCGAGTACCAAATTCTGATGATACTTTTTGCTTTTTATTTCGACAGGCGGCCTTACGGTACGCCCCGAAATTGGTCCACATACGGAACCTCCGAGCTTACAAACGTATCAAACCCACATTTTTGCTCCTCCCGTTACTGGCGCGCCTTTAAAGAAAAATAAGAGTGTCCCAGCTAGTCAGCTCGTAACCCTTGGACCCGGCGGTGTCGTCGTCAGCGGAGGTATGTGTCTTTCGTTCGTTCATCCTTCGAGTCCTTCTCTCTTTCGTCACCGTGGTTATTGCAACCGCCGTCACTATTTTCATGGCCTCCTTCCTTCCTTCCTTCCTCGCTCTTCCCACTTTCTCCGCGTATCGGGAATTCCCGATTCCGACGCTGTTTGACATGCAATGCTGACTTGACTTCTCTTTCCTCTTCTTCGATACCCATTTAGGTGGTGCAGCAACCGCGTTACCGGCGACAGCCCTGCCTGGTGGTGGCTATCCGGCTACTAACGAGCAGGGTCAGCGAATCTGCCGCCAATGCGGTATGCCTGGACGGTACAAGGAGGGCAAATGTGTGGAGAAGTGGGGTCCGGGACCGGAGGGACCTGGGACTGTTTGTGATCGGTGCGTTCAGTTCATCGATTTGTTGCCTTGGTTGAACGGAACGCTGATTGATGCTTTTACTCTCCCTTTTTCGCTGGTTTTCATTCGGTGTAGATGCCGCAAGAAAATGAAACGCGTCGAAAGGCGGGGAACGATGGACGGTGCCGCGGCGGCTCAAGCAGCGCTCGCTGCTCCTCACCATCCGCACCATCCACAACACGCAAGCAACGTTTCTGTAGTCACGACATCATCACACGGCACGCCACCTCATCGCCAAGACACTATGATCATTCACGATCGAGAACGCGACCGAGCCGACCGCGACAGTAGACACTCTCAACTCCTCTCTGCTCGATCTTCGTACGCTTATCGTGCGGATCGTGGTCGAGATCGAGACCGCGAAGACGCTCATAGTCAACCTCGTTCTGGGTCACGGAGTGCGTCGAGACAAAGCGTATCGCCACATAGTCAAGCTTCAAACGCAAATACTGGTGCTGGTACCACGACCTCGACTTCGGCAGTTCGACGTGCGCCAACGCCGCCGTATATCACAAGCATCTCGACGCGCGAGCAATATGCTAGTGGAAGTCAAGGCACGAGTCCCGATGATGAAGATGGTGAAGGCGAGGGGGAAGCCGAACTCGACGTCGACGCCGAGATCGCAAGTACTCTCCCCGCGAAGAGTGGGGGACCCGGATTACACGTCCCTCGACGTCCGCATAGCGGCGCGAGCATCCGCAGCACAGCTCTCAACGGCTCTCGTTCACCAAAGGACAAACTTCCCAACGGTATCACGTCGCACGGTAACCCCACCACGCATCCTACGCAACCCGCTCCACATGTCAACGGCGTAGTATCCGGACCTGGAGTCAGCGGAGAATTGGTGGCGCCGAAACGAAGTCCTATCGACGAGGGCATGGATCTGGACGCTGAGGCTGAGGCTGATCCTGATCTGGAGATTATGGATGCAGTCGATGCCGCTGATCGCGTGAAGGAGGAAGATTCTTAGGCGTTCTCTCTTTTTTTGCTGAGTCGACTTGCGCGCGAAGTTCGGCTCGTATCCGCTGCTGGTAGTGGTTGTGGTGATGACCATTTTCTTTCTTCATTTTTATGCCACGACTAATGAGCTGTGATCATGAGTTGGAGTCGGAATTACGTGCAATCTTGTTCGATTATCATGCTTTGTTATCGCTGTAGCCATGGTTTTGTCGTTCTCAAATGAAATTATTGTAACATTTATTGCAAACGGTTGACTTTTCGAATGAAAGATTGGACATGGCGTCCGCGCTTCCAACTGAAGCGTACATCTGACATATAGCAACCAGGTTAAAGCTAACAATGTCCATACAACTCGAAGCGGTTAGCTACAGTCCGTAAAGCGAGACAGAAAATATACTAGTAAGCAATGGACTGCATCCCTCTAACCAACCCATCGATGGTATCCTGAACCTGCTTGAACATCCTTACGCCACAGCTGCCATTCTCAACATGCTGAATCAACGAGCTCATAGCGCTAACCTCGATTTGACAAGTCGATTGTGGACAGCGGTATATCTTCTCTTGGTGTTTCGGGCTTTGTAGATGCGCATTGAGAGAATGAAGCGTTCTGAAGTCACCATGGCACAAAAAGCACTCGAAAGCATGGCCATTCCAAGAACGAGATGTTGCATACGTCGTAGTCGTGTGTGGCGGTGAGGGTCCGTCAGGTCCCGTCAGAAGACGCGCAGGGTTATATCGACGTGAAGGGTCAGGATTTTTGCTTTGTTAGCCTACGATCCTAGGGTGAACCTACGCACCTAGGATCAATCCTAGGGGCGATCCTAGGGTGAACCCAGAGATTCACCTAGGATCGATCCTAGGGGCGATCCTAGGCATTACACTCGAGATGCACCCAGGTGTGATCCTAGGTGTGATCCTAGAGACACGCCTAGGTTTGATTGTAGGCCCCGAGAGACACACCCAGGTTCGATCCTAGGCAGTATCTAGGATCAATCCTAGGACGAACCCTAAGATTATTGTATGGACAGAATAGGACCTGGGATGCACGATGAGAGAGACATAGCGACAATGCTAGAAAGAAATACACCCACAACACTCCTCCCACCATGTAAAGCTGTTTTA
>ML170326.1:21160-34038 GCA_004355085.1 Rickenella mellea | reverse complement strand
GGTTGATCGACATATCGAACCCGGGCTCGAGCGGCGCGAGCGAGGCGGGGCGGAGCACGGATGACTTGCCGCCGCGGTACGACGCGCTGTCGAGCGCGGGGACGCCTGCTGGGCGCGCTGCTGTCGCTGCTGCTGCGAATGCGTCGGGGAGCGGGGGGAAGGGGAAGGGGAGGGTGAAAGGGCCGCGAACGTTGCTTGATTGATTTTGACATTTTTCTTTCTTTTCTTTTCAAGTTTGCGCGATACCCGCCTTGTTGATTGGACTGACCACGTCGATGCATCGCAGCCAGCTGACAGGGGATGATGATGATTTTTCACTGACGATGTACACGGACAAATCATGATCACTACCAGTACTTGATTTTTGATGGGGGTAGGATATTTGGATGCACGCCATTTTTTGCTTCAAATGTTACATAGTTTGTTGTACTCACTCGTTCTTACTTACAATTCTCTATGTTGTATTCCACTACACACTCACTATTACAGAACTGAAGCGAGCTTGGCGCCGTTGAGCGCTGGTGTGAGATGTTAGATCTCGCTTGGCCGGCTATGACGCAAATAGGCACGCCACGTGCAGAATATGTTTTTCGGAGAAACGACTCCCTTGCTCCTCACAAGCATGTGCATGTCAAAGAGTCAAAGGATAAAAGTCTAAAATCGGGTTGCTATCTGCGGATTAACACCTTCCAATGGGCTGTAGCTACGACTTGAAACACACCACACGATATCGCTGAAGATGAGCCGGACGCGTCATTTTTTCCTTATCCGAGGTTTGGCCCCTCACACGGTGCGTCAGCGGTGTAGAATCGAAGCAAGACCGCCAGCACGATGTCCAGATATTATATATGTGCGCTTGAGGGTGGGGTGGAAGAGTTGGCAGGAGTTCTAGTGCTTTTTTATCGCTTGGAGTCGCTTGTCGGGTGAAGACGTGATGTCACGAGCTCCAAGAGGGGCAAATGATGGACCTTTTATAAAAATGAAATTCTCCTTGTACCGTACACTCATCATCATCTCGTCGCGATGATATCGATGTACGAGAAAAGACAGGGTCCTGCAGGTCCTGGAGGTGAGTTATGCGGTGCGAATGAGCGCTGTTTATATGAATGAGGCTGCTGCGGGTCCAATCCCATTCCATCCCTTGTTCGCCTGTTCCAATCTGACGCCTGTCGATCGGACTTGCCACCACGTTCCTCTTACTCTTACTCACTCGCTCTAGTCCTTATCTGCTTGTTGTGTTGTTTTTCTTTTTCAACCTCGCCTCAGCCCTGCAACTTGCAACATCGTCTGCGACCGTGATGCATTGAGCCATGGCCCCGCCTGCACCACCTGGCTCCGACTCTGCTTCAGCTTCAGCCCCTGCGAGCACGAGCAGTACTGGTGCGACTACTTCTTCTGCGGGGCAGTCATCGGGTACGGCCAGTGGCGCCAGTAGCAGCAGCGCTGCCCCTTCTTCCCCTTCTATGCCTCCTACTACCTCTTCATCTTCACCGCCTGCTTCATCCTCCTCCGGTTCATCCTCTTCATCCTCCTCGTCTGTCTCCTCATCGTCTGCTGACACTACGAGTTCTGTAGATGCTCCCACTCCCACACCTACGCCTTCTCCAACACCCACCCCGACTCCGACCCCAACACCTACCCCGACTCCGACACCGACCCCGACTCCGACACCGACCCCAACACCGACCCCCACGCCAACGCCTACTCCCGAGACGACACCTCCGACACCAACACCTACTCCGACTCCCCTGCCATCCAATGGCTCGTCTGCTCCTCCATCCGTCGTTACCGTCGTCCAAACCACATTCATGTAAGTCCTCGCGCCTATCATCACCACGCCTCACCTTTCCGCGCCAACATTTCACGAGGAGTGCCTGATCCACTTTTTGCCGATGACCTCGGCGCGCTCGTTCCTGAGGGGAACAACATCTTTGCATTCAATGCATTCAATTTGAGACCCACCATTTCGTCTCAAGCGTTGTATTTCCACACTGCATCGCCTTCCCCAAGCGCAGGGTTAGCCTCATTTCGCTAGCCACATTTTTTAGTGCCGCAGATTGTGCGACAAGATCATCCTCGAACTCAAAAGAGTCACGAGATTGCCTAATGCGCGCATCCGCGATTGTCGTCGGATCAGCGAGGAGCACAGGTTGCATTCAGATTGTGCATTTCATTTCTTATCCTCAGCAACCTAGTGCCTGGAACGCACCCTCCTTCATTCAATTCCCCTTCCCGAGTATCCGAGTCCGTGCTGATCGCTCTAATTTTTTTTTAGCACGACCAACGCGCAAGGCCAGTCCGTCACGACCATCCAACAAACAGCCGTCACCACACCCAACCCCGCGCTCTCCCACACGCCCTCGTCCTCCTCCAAAACCGGCGCAATCGTAGGCGGCGTCGTCGGCGGCATCGGCGGCCTCTCCGCGATCCTCATCCTCATATGGTTCCTCCTGCGCCGCAGGAAGCGGGACGACTTTGACGGGAACTTCGACCCGGACCGCGTCGTCGTGCACAACACGGGCGCAGGGACGGACCTCATGGGCGGCACCGCTGCTGCCCAGGTCACACCGTTCACATACGACGAACCGCATTCGCCTCAATATGGCAGCAATATGTCCCAATATGGAAACTTCTCGCCGGTTAGTGGGCCCGGCGCGGCTGGCGTCGGCGCAGGCGGCCTTGGGCTGGCTGCTGCCGGTGTAGGCCGCAGCGCGACGTCTGCGTCGGGCGGGTCGGATGGATCGCATTATCCGCCGACGACGAGTGAACATTACGCCGCGGGCGCGTATGGCCGAGGCAACCCGTCGCCGGGGGGGAGCCTGCCAGCGACAGCATCAACAGGCTCCTCCTCCATCCCGCGCTCTGCAAAGGAGCGCGAGGCGCTGGCCGCGCGGTACGGCCCGCAGTACGCGCAGTACGTGCAGCACGGGCCGAGCGCGAGCTTGGGCAGTGCTGGTGCGCATAGCGGTGGTGGTGCTGGTGGTGGGCGGCCGCTGACTGTGGCGAACTCGGATGTGATGAGCGATAGTAATGATGCGGCGAGCAGTACGCGGATGAGCGGGGTCGTTGTGCACCAGGATGCGGGGCGGTTCGCGATCTCGCCGCATGAGGAGGAAGTGGAGATACCGCCTACGTATGATTCGATCCCGGCTGATACTGACAGACACGACTAGCGGGTTTTTCGCGATTAGAGAGGAGGGACGGGGATGGTGGTGAAAATGGGGCGGCTGGACAGACGCTTTTTTCCTTCTCTTTTTTTAATTCATACTTACTCATCACGACCCACCTTCCACTTTTCACCCTGACCATCCATCCATCCATCATCCATATCTCCATAACTTGACACGTACCTCCCATGAACGGAGCGTTTTTAAACCTTCTTGTTGACATCACGATTGCCTGGCCGCCTCTGATTGGAAATGCGTTAGGACAGGGGAGGAGAGGGGAGGAGGGAGCGTTATGTATTATAATGACCAGTAATATTTTACGACTACGACTCTGCGCGATATATATACAAC
This sequence comes from Rickenella mellea, assembly GCA_004355085.1. Lineage (NCBI taxonomy): Eukaryota > Fungi > Basidiomycota > Agaricomycetes > Hymenochaetales > Rickenellaceae > Rickenella > Rickenella mellea. Next base: position 30,520 of record ML170326.1, on the reverse strand, counting down.
CGCATTAGCCATCGATCTGTTGGTTGGTTGGAAGTGTTAATGTGGTGTTCGCGACCGCTTCCTTCCCTGGACATTTTATGCTATGCCTCCAGTTTAGCACTGAATCTCCCATACGAGAAGGCCATCATCAACATGTGACAGTCACATTTTTTTTGGCAGGCAAAGGATGCCTACGTGCAACACCGCTCCATTTTCTTCCCTTCCCAACCAGCCGCCTCGACTTCCTCAATGCGGACAGAATCGGACGTGGTCGTCATCAATTTCGCGTCGTACTGATGATCCTCCACTGGCGACTAATAGTACGGAACATACTACGTTAGCACCGGTACTCTGCAGAACCTCTGGATATATTTGACTACACGAGAAACCCATGAAGAAATCACTTCTAAAACCATGCAATAATCCCAAAGAAAGATAAACAACCAATGTCCTAAAGAAAGCCGCATCATACTTCTCGTTCTGCCGCCGCCGCCGAACAATCCAATAACCGCTTTCCTCCAATTACAGTACAGAACATACTAGATTTCTGCAAAAACCTCTGGGCATCCTTTTCCACATGAGAAGCCAAGAAGAATTCACGTCTAAAACCATCCAATAATCCCAAAGAACGATAGACAACTAGATTCCCAAAGAAAGTTGCATACTTCCCAATCTGCCGCCGTTGTCGAATCCAATAACCGCTGTCCTCCATTTCTAAGCTGGGCGGCGACTTCTGCACTCAATCTGATCAATAGAAAAACGACCATTGGTTGCGCGAGTCTGATTCAATTCCGAAGGCAACCTGGTTAAACGAGAAGCCGTTCTATGATCATATGACCCGCCACAATTGCCATGAGGCGCACCTCAGTATCTATCTGCCCTCTAGGAAGAAACCAATAAACTCGTGAATGGTCCGTGTATATCCTTGGATTCACTCGTTAAAAGATCGTGCGATTTCAAACGTGCGTGTGCCGAAGTTCGCGCACCAGTACTTCCCAGGAGTTGTCGTCTCCTTGATCAAAAACGCGTCGGGCTTCTGAGCCTTGCCGTGCAGTGCCATGCCCCTTTTCGGCAGGATGCACGGCTTCGTGTTTGCAAACAGGGATTGGGCTTGATTCCTGATCATATACAAGCCGTGGCCGATGTCCGTGATATCCCACTGCGCTAATGTTAATCCATATTACGTTTCAAGGGATCGGATCGCACTGACGTTCTGGGTAGCTGTGGGGCTCGGATGCGTGCAGATGACGGGGGACTCTTCATACATCAAGGTGAGCTCGAGGAATAGCCCGTTGTCCGCATTCTGAATGTGATATCGCCCCGTCGTCAGCTTGCCAGTTATTTGTTTAGGCATGTGGGAGTCGTGTCGTCGCGGGATGGGTGGGATACTCTGAGATCACTGCTGATTAAATGCATTTCCGCAGTCTTTTTATGCGGGCTGCTGAGGCGTTATTTGGACCTCCGCGGCACAGAGGTTGAACCACCTGACTCCGTCCGGCATCTGTGATTGTTATCGTTACCTACGAGAATGAAACGTAGGCTCTGGCCTTCGAGGTCGAGAGCATCACGAACCCGTCGGAACGGAGAGTTTTCCTGTTCCTTGGGAAATCTTCACCTATCATGGATGTTGAGCAAACCTTTGACTGGCAGTCCTTGTATTGTCGGAACATAGCCCTCTCCGAATCTTCACGGTCTACTTCGAATCCAGACTCCAGAGCGTACTCAAGAACTAGTTCCTGAAGTTTCGGACGTGTCGGTGGACTGTTGGACCTGGTCCGTGATCTACCAGCTTATGTATGGTCCGAGTCCGGGTGCTTCAGCTGAACGTGTAAAGAACTTGAACATAGATCATTCCAGGCCGTTTATCGTTGGACCAATCGCGGCCAATAAGTTACAGCCGGCAACCTCCAGCATGCGTCACATTCCCCACCGAATAAACGATATCCCGTAATGCTGTTAGCAATCATAGATATCGTCAAACTCAGTTCTAGCCATCTAACCGAATTGCGGCGTTACTGATCTGAATCAGGCAGCATTTGCACTTCGTCATTGCAACTTTTGTCCGTTCAGTGATCGCATACTGAATTCAGAAGACCTCTCAGACTCATAACACCGATCAAATCACACATGCGCGGTTCCCGACTGTGGGATTGGACGGAGCTTTGAAGTAATTCATTCAGCAAGTAGTACAGTCATTGCATAGACAACTTGCATGGTTCTAACGTCGTATGAATATTAATAACCATGCGTCCATACCTTGTCACAATGAGTTAGAAACTCGGGATGACAAAATTCTGGTGAAGTCCATCTAGTGCTCGGATGAGCTCCTGATCCTCTGCGTTCCACGTATTCAACTGCGGAGGACCACCGAAGATAGAACTTTCAACATTGCATATTGTGCCTGTCGGCGGCATGGTACCATTGCGAAAGTATTCTCTGATGTGTTTGGCGGTACAAAGTGAGGTTGCTGCTAGTGAACAATGCTAGGACGTGTAATCAGCGAGGACGAATTGGCTTTCATAAAAGCATTTGTAATTGAAAGTAGGAGGAGTGCTTACTCCGGGTGATTTTTGAGTCAGGACGACAGAGTCTTCAAATGCTGCCGACATTTTATGCGCACTATGAAGGTTTCAAATACTATAAGTGACTTTGATTGACGAACAAAATATGCGGGCGTACTTCCAGAGAGGCGTCACAGGATCTTAACACTCGATAAGTGATAGAATGTCAACTTCTGTTAAAGAAAAATACCTAATGTATTCCCAATAAGAAGTATGGGATGACTAGTTTTGATCTTTTCAACGGACGAAAAATGCCCTAGATATTGATCAGAAAGTTGTGTGAACGTTTCACAGACTAACGCGAACGTGTAAATCGTTCCTTTGCCTTGATTTTCCAGCCACTAATTGGCAACCAAAACGTGAATGCACGGCTTAGAGAGGCAGTATGAAACTCACGCGCAACGGGTACGCATTTGCCACACATCTGCAAATGACGATCTTTGGGCCAGCTCCCCGTAGAACTCTTCTAAATCGAATATATCATCACGGACAACTTTTCCGTCACCACATGCAATGGCTGTCTGCGGCCCACGTCCAGCGTTTGACGGGAGGTACGCTGATCCTGCCGGACACTCGCATTCGAAGATATCTTTAGGACTCCCCTGTCCAGAAGCCTCCCATGATGGTTGTGCATTGCCTTTCTCAAGTTCGGCTAACGCGAGAACAAGCTTCTTGCCATCCCTGTGCGTGTTGTATAGAGTCGCGAAAATGGCGCTTTTGGCTATGCTGAAATCGACGATATCGTATGTTCCAAGTGTTGCATTGTAGAATGAAATTGGTGTAGTTTTTAGACCATCCAGTATTTTGTCAACACGTCTTTTGACACGGTATGCCGTTTGTTCGTGAAGTGGGCAGGCATCTGGGCCGGCCTCGACACACTTGTCGTACAAGTTGAAGAGTGCGCCGTCAGTATCCCGAAGATTATTGGACCAGAGGGCTAATGGACATGGATAAAAATCAGTCTGACGAAGATGCGAGTATTTGCCTACTAGCATAATAATTATCGGCGTCGACTACGCCGTCACTTATCAACCGCTCAACGTTGTTCTGTTGCGTGACTCCATTAATAGGGACCCATTGAATAATGTTGCAAACATATGGGAAACATGGCAGCATATCTGAAGTAAACGAGTCAACGGATATATATAGCCCATTGTCCAACAGCTCACTCACGTTGCTCCCAGGACAGAGCCATATCTTAACCGGTTGTGAATAATTTTATTCAACGCCATTGCAAAATAACTCACGAAAATCCCCAATATGTTAGCTTTTGCTTACCATGCGCCTTTATGATGCTTAGCATGTCTCGTGCCACCACCGGAGTGCCGACATGCTCGGCCGAATGGCGTGTCCGAGCCTTCGCTAGTTGTCCGAGAACGCTGGCTTGACCGTATGCAATACCCAACGCATCGACAGTTGCGTTAACATGTGGAACACGATTGTTGTTCCATGCAGATTGCTCTGCTTTGGTTTCAAAGATGTCAAGTGACGGGGTCGTAAAATTCACGCCTATGAATAAAATACTTATTTAGATTTTGAATTTTCAAAAGGGCTTGGACATGGAGGACGAGGCTCTCACCTCGTGGGTCAAATCCAATGAGATCATACTCATCTCCGACGAGACTCCGGAGTTGAGTGGCTCTCTGAATGACCCAGCCAACTCAGAACCCCCAGGCCCACCTAAGAGGGATCAATGGAGTTCTGGCACGGGATATTAGCGAGCACGTTTACCGGGATTAAATAACATCGGCCCACGATAACGTTCATCATCAGGCGGAAGTTTAGACGGCAACTTCACCAGCGCCACTGCAGCTCTATCGCCTTCAGGTTCGGAGTAGTCCAAAGGGACCTATCGAATTCAACCTTTGGTTACGCTCCAACATGACTCGGAAGACACGAAGTTCTAATCACCGACAACCTTGTGCACTCAAATTTATCATAACACCTATGCCATTGGAGGCTTCGTGATGGATGGACCTGCCGAAGGGTCGACTAGACTGAGCTCTATAATAGGTGTAGAGAAGTCGTCGCACCTTGAACCAATCAAAGACGTCTACTTTGGCATGGTTAGCGCATCCACTCGTTAGAATGTCAAGCGTAGCATGCTCCAATTGCGACCACATCAATAGTGCCAGTGTTATAATCGCTACCATCGTGCTGAATTGGAAAAGTCTCCGCGCTCGACCACGACGCTGTACAACCGATGGCCCTACTAGTACTCCAGAGGAGAGTTGAAAGGCAGTATTGTTCTTCTCTGACATTGAGATTGATTTATGAAGTGGACGTTGAGCGCGATGGATTGTGCTTCTTGTGACGTAATGTTAAATTCGTCAATGATGCAAGGGCGCCTATTGGCCATCGGCCTTTTCGCAATTGGAAGTGCTTCCGTCACACGTAAAGCAAAGATATTGTTAGTGTCGAAATTCGACAAGTGATGAAAGGCGTTTTGGGATGGATCTACAAATGCACTGCTGGCCTCTGAGCAACATCTAAAGCTACATGTGAACTTCGTCGTCCAAATCCAATCTGATTCGTCGAAAACCTCCGCATGGTAATTCACCCTCGAGAATTGAGTGATGTGCATGACCAATTTCCCAGCTTTGGGTAATCCAAACCAATGAAAGCCAGGTAGAGCCGTCGAGCTGCACCATCGTTTGTTCGGCGAATGTGACAAAAGGTGAGCCAGATCCCCCAGTGTGATTCGGCACCCCAAATCATCCTTTCGTCACAGCAATACTCGGACGGACGTCCAGTACCTTTCCCTCGACTTCATCGTGGAATATTTGGAGCACGAGGTGTCCGCATGGGTCGAACGAGACGTTCTTCGGGGGTCGGACCATGCGAGTCGAGGAGGGATGGGCACGGGAGGTTGATGAGCGCGTATGATGGCTTGTGCGTCGTGGAGAGCGTGCAGAGCACCATAGCGAGCGCACGGTAGATGGAGGATGAGCCGGAATGCGCGCTGATTGCGTTGCGTTGCTTTATGGAGGATGGGAGACGGGAGCAAATGATCGGTCCGCGAAGTTTCGGATCTGATGCACCCCACTGGAGAGGGTATGCGTGCTGGTCGGCTGTGATGTGTCAAAGAAATATAAAACCGTTCATGACTTATGAGTAACATTAAGTATGACGAAAACGCACTGGTAAGTCACGGTATCACTCTTGAGGGGTGAAGGTTCCTCTCGCGTTCCTTCTCATTAGCAGACCTCCTTAAAGCCGAAGAGATCGATGGAGACGATGGTAAAGAAAGGTCGGGACGGATGACGACGGCGAACCAGTGAGGTCAGTAAGGTGTCGAAAAGTCTGCGGAGGCGAATCGCGTCCTGGCACAGGGAGGACAGGCTTCAACGTCGGGCTCCCAGTCGGATTCGTCAGAGCATCTAGTTGCAATCATCACCACCAGCAAAAGACGCGAACAACAAACATGCATAGTTCGTTTGTCAGTTTCCCCAAATTTTCGTCCGAGTCCAAGGACCGGAGCTTGACGACTTACCTTGGCTTGTAAGATCTGTTGTGAAACTTGTAGAGCCTCGAGCTGCGAGAGTATCTGCGTAAGGATCGCGTCTGAGACTGGCATTATGGGGATTCAAGGAAAATTGAGGAGACTTCTCGTTCTCGTTGAGTTCGGCGTTGTGGACGTGGACGAGTAGAAAGAATGAGGCCATTCAAGAGGGGTCCGTAACTCTAATCGCTGACACGAACCCCCCCGTGAGAAGCTGACCAACCGGTGTCCGGAGGACAAAATCTCACTTAGGGTACCCTCCTCACGGCTTGGGTGCAGGCTCGACAACGACCCGGGGAGTAGTCTATAAAGTAGGGTGTATCGTCATTAGAAACCTATTCCGGACCTTTCTGCATAGCCAAAACAGACCTCACGGATGCTGGGTTGTGCATGAAGACAAATGTGCAGGAGACGAGCATTTAGCTAGCATCCAAATCGAGCATTGTTCGTCAGCAGAGAGGTGTGTCATCACTCAACCGGCGGCACCCGATTGACCGGAAGCCACCTGAATGCCGACAGCAACATCGCCGAAATGCTGTTGCAATGGCCACAGGCCACTGGAAGTAAAAATTCATTCACACAGCCATATTATACACCAAATGCATCCTAAATGTCAAGTAAAAGCGGGGAAAGGAGAATTTCAAATTTTCTGCCTTGAGTGCGTTGGGCGGCGAAAAGTAGGGTAGGGTGGGTAACCTGTCTTCGGGGTCCTAGTTTACTTAGGGGGGGTTCGTGTCATGGATTAGGGAAACGGACCCCTCTTGAGGCCATTATGCCACAGTAAATTCTGGCACGTGACTTACTTCCCCTTTATATGCGTGTGGCGTCCAATGGTGGCGTCAGGCGTTACAGTCGCTCACGCAAGTCAGGATCATGGGCTGGACTGAATAGATAAATAGACGCAATGTATTGCTCTATATACAGGAGCAGTTGGATTCCCATCGCTGTGTTCATCAAACTATAGATTTGGAATGACTTTCAAGTTTCTACACGTACATTGTCAGCGACAGGAAGTTAGGAACAAAAGGATGTAGATGATTTGACCATAAAGGTCCTCGCGTATGACAAACCATAGAACATTATTTGCAGATGCAAACGGGTCATATGTTTTCATTCTGGTCTGACCACTGCAAAACCTCGACGTCATGGAAATTCATCAGCAACGACTGAAAAATCTCGTTGCTCTGCTCGTTTTTGGTCCACTGGTCTCCTACAATGAACTTGAGATACATAAGCCGGGCCGTGACTTCATTTGATCGGCGAATGTGGCCAAGGGTTACTAAATCCGCCAGTGTCCTCGGTGTGTCCGGATAGCTGGCAAAGGGGATTGCCAGAGTTGTGAGATATGGTAATAACCAAAGGCCGTTGTTTCTTGGGGACAACAAATTTTGAATGACAGACTGCGATATTGCAAGGGACGGTCTTGCATCCGGGCCCTGCTTCACAGCGAGACCAGTCAATGGCAAATATTGACCAATATGTGACGACTCTCACCCATGAATTGGCAGTTTCTGTGTGCGGAACGTGAAAGAAAAACTCTTTCAGTACAGGGAACGACTCATGAACTGATATAAGAAGTTTTTTTATTTCTTCGGGTTCTGGCCATATATTTTTGGAAGGCGTCACGCAAAAAGACCGTAAATTTTCGCATTCGAAGGCGTCAATGGTTCTAGTCAAAGTCCCAATATGCATGACTGCAATCCCGCCTATCGTAAGCTCTTTTAGGAAAGGAAGCTTAACAACAACCCCCTTCTGATTGTCGTTTTCTGTTGATTCTACGTCATAACAACGGAACCAAATCTTGAAAGTGATTAGATGATGCATGTTGCAAAGTGTTGAACTAAGCTCTGATGACGAATAATTATTCGTGAGATCCACTTGCAGGTGACTGACGTTTGAAAAGAGGCCACCAGATGTTGTAAGAAGTCTCATTGGGAGATGAGCCGAATGAAGAACGGGGCTAAAATGTCTCGCATGAGCGAAGCGTTGCACAAATCCATTCCACCATGTCGGAGGTGGTGTATTTGAATTGTGTCCATTGTAATAAAGGCTGAGGCGTGTAAGAGTAGACACACAATGACTGAGAACATCAGAATAACCTGGAAGGTCACTGATGCATAAATAGAGTTCTCGCCATCGATAAGTTGTTGAGAGCAGAGTGTTAACGGAGTAGATATCACGGTTTGAAGCATCTTTTGACTGGGAAGAATAATGCCAGTGGTTGATCGGATCATAATGAACGGATAGAGGACGTTCGCCGTCCAGGACCACGGCCGAGCTACCCTTGGCGAGTCGTACTTGATTTTCAAGATGATACTGAAAATAGAGTGGTTCTGAGGCAGGACGATACGCAGTCTTGACCCATTCAAAATGCGGCTCCGGACGACGTGGCCAAGGTGAATGATCTCGATCGTTCCACTCCCATCGGATAACGTTCCAGTAGAGAAACGAGGCGATATAGGATATGATCTCCTGAGGTAGCTCGGTAACGTTGCCACTCTGTTCCGTCACTTGGTTTGCACAATTCATAAGTTCAACATGACGTGTTTGCAACGACGCCTGAACGTCGCGCGAAAGATCCAATGCCTGCCGGAGTGTTTCGATGTGTAGATTTGATATAAAGAGTTGATGATTCACAGAATCAATTTCTGCCCTGATTTGAGCGAGGTTGGCTTTAGATCTGCAGGTGACATTTAAACCCATCCCTCGAAGACTTCTTGTGAAATTGGCCGCGTTCAGACTTACTGCGCACAGTCCACCGAGACATCCCATTCGAACATGCTTTTCACGAAATCGCAAGTCGCCCTCGCAGCGTCCTCGATATGGTCCACAACTTCATGTATAAGCGGGTGCCTGGCTATCGAGCAAGACACTGAGGTCGACACCGAGTAGGTCATGGTCCGAGAGGTTTGATCTACTTGGCTATCACGATCAGTTTTTTGAAGCAATCCGTTATCGATTGCCGCCGAAGTCGAAATGTGGGACTAAAAACGGGAAATGTTTGTGGGTCCAGAGGAACAAAGTTGCAACAATATCACAGGAATTTACATGCGTACGCATGCAAAAGTCAACCGTTTTATTCAACGCAGACTCACCAGTGCTCAAATAATCACTTGAATGGCCATCGTTATTCGGTCTTCACACATCCATACCACTGCATGGTGAACACGTCCGAGAGTAATACTGCTACCCTATGGATCGCTAAAAAATGTTCAGTGATCATGATGTCGTCGACCACTGGCAGTCCGCATGGTTTGAGAAGGAACGGCTCGCTCGGCATTTGTGCCACAACAAATATTTGGCGCAAATATGACACTC
>ML170326.1:0-20975 GCA_004355085.1 Rickenella mellea | reverse complement strand
ACTCCGAGTCACGGACTGGATATAATACTATTGTCGTGGAGCGATTTATCCTGGATGTGTCTTTTCGAAACTATGCGGCATGTAGAAGATGCGAAAGGCAGGAAAAATTGAAATGGGAAGAACAGCTAAGCGTAGCAACCTTCAGTCACTCCCATATCCGGTGAAGTACATATATTTCAACCATTGAGCGGCATTTCCAGATGCAAACGGTCATCTAAAAAAAAACAATTCCTCTGGATTTGACCACTTCAAGACCTCGACATCATGGTAATTAATCAGCAAAGATCGAAGAATATCATTGCTTTCCTGCGTTCTGGTCCATTCAGAAGGAATGAACTTGAGATACATAATCCGCGCGGAGACTTCATTTTTTCGGCGATTGTGACCAAGCGCAACTAGAGCCCTCAGGATGCTCTTGTTAAGGACGAAGGGAATTGCTAAAGTGGTGAGATTTGGCAATAACCAATAACCGTCTTTCTTGGGCACTGACAAATTTCGAGTGACAGACTATGATATCCCGGAGGGAAACGAGTCAATGTCAAATATTGATCAATAATGACGGCGCTCACCTGCGAATTCAATTCTGTAGGGGGAATTTGAACGAATAGCTCTTCCAGTGTTGGGAACGAGTCATGAACCAAATTTAAAAGATTTGCTATCTCTTCAGGTCGTGGCCGGGATATTGGTTCGAAAAGTTCTGCACAAAAAACCTGCAAACTTTCGCATTCGAAGGCTGCAACAGTATTACTCAGAATCGGCAAGCCCATTCCGATCCCGCCCACCATGAAGTCCTTTAAAAAAGGAAGCTTAATGACCTGATCATTTTTTGCGCTTGTGGGTATGTCGAGCGATTCGAACTGGAACCAAAGCAGGATTTTCAAGATGCTTAAATGAGGCATGCTGCGAAGTGTCGAGCTGAGCTCTGATGACGAATAATTTATCGGCGCATCGACTTGGACTAGCAAGTGGCTGAGATTTGAAAACAGGCCGCCCGACGTTGTAAGAAACCTCAGTGGCACACTGGCCACACGAAGAACGGGACTAGTCCTTCCCGCACGACCAAACCGCTCTACAAATCCACCCCACCATGTCGGAAGCGGTGTAGACGAATCATGTTGAGTTGGACCGTTGTAATAAACGCTGAGGAGCGTAAGAGTTGGTAAACCTGCCAGACAGTGATTGAGAACATCACACCTGGCGCTGACATCTAGATAGAGTCCTCGCCATCGACGGGTTGTTGAGAACAGAAGGTGTTGATGGCTATTTTCTGAAACATCCTCCGACTGGGCGAAACAGCCAGAGAATGAATCAAAACGGATGGATAGGGGACGTTCGCCGTCAGTGAGAGCGGCCGAGCGACCTTTGGTGAGTCGTATTTGGTTTTCACTATCAGTCTTAAAGCGGACGGGTTCTGAGGCAGTACGATACACTGTCGCAACCCATTCATAATGTGGCCCCGGAATACCCCATTCTTCTTCAGCGTTCCAGTAGAGAATTGACGCGATATGGGATATGACATCCTGAGGTAGTTGGATAACGTAGCCACTCTGTTCCACCAGTTTGTTCGCATAATTCAACAGTTCAGCATGCTGTGTTTGAAATGATGCTTGGGCGTCGCGCGAAAGATCCAATGCCTGCCGGAGTGTTTCGACATGTAGATTAGATATGTGGAGTTGACGATTGACGGAATCAATTTCTGCTCTGATTTGAGCGAGATTGGCGTTGAGGTCGTTTGAAACACCCCTGTGAGGAATAGGTTGAAAGCCAAATCGGTTGGTTGTGCAGACTTACTGTGTGGCCGACACCGAAATGTCACTTTTGAAGGTGCTCTTCACGAAATTGTAAGCTGCTTTCGAAGCATCCTCAATGTCAACATCGTTATGGACAGGAGGGTGTTCGTGTACCGAGAAAGACATTGAGCTTGCCACCGAGTATGTCATGGTCGCGGTGCAAGTTGAATTTTCCGCGTGATGCCGTACACGTATGGTCCGAACCTATTCTGAATAATAATACTGGTGCGTATTGTCGTCTAGCGATTCATCCCTGATTTGACTTGTCAGGAGATTAACAAGAGAAAATCGTAACAAAATAAGCATGTCGACATGTAACATTCGAAACCCGATTTTGGCTCCGACGATTCTAGGAAATTGGACATGTCTACATGGGGACAGATTGTTGCACAAATGCAAAACAAATTCACTGAACTGAAGGATCGATGAAGACATGTACCGGATATGTCAACAGCTGTGAGGCGTTTTGAACTGATGCCATATGTATACACTCCCAAAACCCACACTACAGTACACCCAGACTGGCCGGTCTAGACTTGATAGGATTTGTCTAAAACTTCGACATCATGGTAGTGTTTTAGCAAAGATTGAAGCATTTCATCGCTGTCCTGTGTTTTAGTCCAATACCAAGCAATGAACCTGAGATAGACAAGCCGCGCCAAGGCTCCGTTCGTTCGGCGATTGTGACCAAGGCTCACTAGAGCGGTCAGTGCGTTCTTGTCACTGACTAAGGGAATGGCTAAGGTTGTCAGATGGGGTAACAGCCAACGACCGTCTTGTGTGGGGAACGATAAATTTCGAACGACAGACTGCGATGTCCCAAACCGTCCGTCGGGCCGGTTATTCTTCACAGTGCAATCAGCCAACGAATGACCGATTATACATGATGGCTCTCACCCATGAATCGGGAGATCCCGCGTGCGGAATGTGTAATAACAGCTCTTTCAGGATGGGGAACGAGTCATGAACTGAAATTAAAAGATTTGTTATTTCTTCGTGTCGTGGCTTGGATACAAATCTGGAAGGCTCTGCACAAAAAACCCGCAAATTTTGGCATTCGAAGGCGTCAACCGTTGCATTCATAATCGGAAAGCCCAATGAGAGCCCGCGCATCGTAAGCTCCTGTAAGGAAGGAAGTTTAACAATTCCCTTCTGAACGACATTTGCATTTGCCTCCACGTGCAAACCTAGAAAAGATATATTCAAGGTGATTAAATGTTGCATGCTGCGAAATGCCGAGCTGAGCTCTGATGAGGTATGATTTGTCGGAAGATCGACTTGCAGGTGCCTGACGTTTGAGAAACGGCTTCCTGATGTTGAAAGAAAAATCAGTTGTACACGGGCCGAACGAAGAATGGGGCTGGGATTCCTCCCTAGACCGAATTGCTCTACAAACCCACCCCACCATTTCTGAAGTGGTGCAGATGATTCGCAGCCAGAACCATAAGAAAGGCTGAGGTGTGAAAGAGACGGTAAGCTAGCCACACGGGGATTGAGAAAATCACAACAGTCGGGATGTGGAATCACCTCGACGTCGAGATGGAGTTCTCGCCATCGACGAGTTGTTGATAACAGAGTTTGTCGAGACAAGTTTTTTGAATGGTCATTTAGTTTGTAATAATGATCCTTGACCATGTAATACTGGACGGATAGGAGACGTTCACTGTCTGTGACCACAGCCGAACTCCCCTTGGTGAGACGTAATTGGTTTTGAACGTCATTCTCAAAGCGTATGGATTCTAAGGTAGGGCGGTACATAGTTTGAACCCACTCAGTATGTGGTTTCGGAGTCCTCGGCTTAGGTTGTTTCTTATCGCCCCAATAGAGAAAAGATGCTATGTGGGATATGATCTCTTGAGGTAGGTTGAGAAGATAGCCATTCTGTTCCACCGCTTTGTTTGCACAGATCAATAGATCGGCGTGCCGTTTGCGCAACGATGCATGAGCATCCCGCGAAAGATCCAATGCGTGCCGGAGGGTTTCGACATGAAGATTTGACATGTGGAGCTGATGGTTGACAGAGTCAATTTCTGCTCTGATCTGAGCGAGGTCGACGGTAGAGCTGTACAGGACGTTTCAACCGGTCCCTTGAGGAATATCCGTCAAATTGATCGTGAACGGACTTACAGACGGTAGTCCACTGAAACATCACTTTCGAAAATGCCTCTCACGAAATGGTAAGCCGCCTTGGACGCGTCCTCGATATATTCAGCGATGTCATGGACGAGAGGATGTTCGGCTACAGAGCAAGACACCGCACAAGACACCGAGTAGGCCATGGTAGCGCGCTTTTCGTGGTCTTAGCAGAAGAGAAACTTTAGCAGAGGAGAAACTTTCAGGGGCGTTGGAAAGCTTTAAAGTCACGTGTCAGAAGATCGCCTTCGAGTCTTCGTCGACTCTTCGACACTCACATCTCCATTGCATTGCCCATACTCATACCTGCGTAACGAGATTAGTGTTCAGGCTATGTATTACATGGAACCTAATCGCCGGATACCAAAAGATATGGTCATCTTACTTTCTGGCCTCGAGTCATTTGACTACACTGAAAAACCATCCTGTGCTATCCTCTGCGACTTCGTCCAGCCTTGCTCTTCCAGCCTAGATACTAGCAAGCTCATATCACCGGGTCACAGAAACGTCACCGCAAAAGAGTTACCCAGAGTGGCAAACACGGCCACCCAAGGAGCGTAAGCATCCAACATAGCCAGCGTCGTACCGTCCGCCGGTCTCTGTCTGAACATCTCTGCACCTTCAAATCCGCAAGCGCATCACGATTATGGACAAGCCGGGGTCCACTGTCACTACCGCTGACTACGGCAAATGTTGGACAGTTGGCAGCGACGAGTGGGCCGATATTTTGGTTGCAGGACCGAAATGAAGACTGGTTACGCATTTTTATGGTATAATCTAAGTTTTTCCGACAATGGACATTAATGTGGTCGTGTCAAACTACTTACCCAGGTGCTCCTTCTTCCCAATACGATATTGTTGACATACCACTGTCCGACCAGCCTGGTCACATCATGTCGGACCGCCGACCTCTCTCATTGCGGGTCAACAACCAGAAGGTTCAAGCGGGTGATACTCAGATTTTCAACTTGAAGCCCGAGGATTGGGGAAACACCTTGGGGCTACGTGGATCGAAATCGATTCCAACTATGGTGATTATCATCGCGTTATTACTCCCTTTATTCTTCATGCCTATTTTTTCCTTTGCGCTTTTTCGGAATGGTGGATATATATACGAGCGATACATGGCTGGAACCATTTAATATGCGTTTTCCGCCAAATTAAAGCAGGATAGATCCATGAGAGCTTGTGGTGACTGAATTACGAATGAAGGTCTGAATTCTGGCGCCACTGGTCGACGATGCTGATACCTACAAATATGCTCTTCCCGAAAACTCAAGAGGGGTGCTCAAGCCCGCAAAGCACAATCCTGAAAGGTCGGTCCGTGGCGGCGGGATATTGTCATTGCGGTGATTAAGATGCACTTCCCTCGAAGTGGTGGTAGCTGAAGGCGGGTTTTGAATGTTAAACCTCACTATCGTTTCCCCGTTCGATACTTACTCTACCTGTCTTTTAAGCTTCCAATTGTCCCACATACCGCAATATTTGAAAAGATCACTTAACGATCACGTCCATTATGCGCCAATACGCTATTAATAACATTCCTAGGTGAAAATTTTATTGTACAGTGCAGTTCACGCAAAGGTAGAAATTCTATGAAGCAAAGGGTCAATGGTGGCCCGACATCTCGACAGATGATGAAAGGCGTTGTAAACTGGCTCGTACAAATGCGTTGCAGACCTCTGCACCACATCGAACACCACATGCAGACTAGCTGATCTACCAATCCCATTCGACAACCTCGCGGACAAACTCGACATCGTGGTAATTCATCCGCAAAGATTGAACCACTTCATGCTTCTCCTCAATTTCGGTGCAATCCAAACCGATGAACTTCAGGTAGAGAAGTCGAGCAGTGACATGATTCGTTCGGCGATTGCGACCAAGGGTAACCAGAGCCCTCAGTGTACTTCGGCTAATGACGAAGGGGATTGTTACAGTTGTGAGACTGGGTAACAACCAACGACTGTTTTTTGCGGGAACCGACAAATGTTGTATGACAGACTGTGATATTATTACCAGGGAAGGTCCTCTATCATGGTCATCCTTGATAGTGAAACATTCAGTGACATATCTGACAAGAAGTACGAGAGGTCCCTCACGAATGAACAGGAAGAGATTGATTCCGGAATGTAAAAGAGCAGCTCTTTCAGGATGGGGAACGAGTCATGAACTGAAATCAAAAGGTTTTCTATTTCTTCAGGTGTCGGCCGGGATATTGGTTCAAAAAGCTCTGCATGAAAAATGTCCAAATTTTTGCATTCAAAGGCGTCCACTGTTGTATTCAAAGTAGACATTTCAGGCCCGCGCACTGTAAGCTCCTGTAGGGTAGGAAGCTTAATAACTCCCGTCCGACCCTCACTTGCGTTTGTCGTTGCGTCCGAACCTCCAAGCGCAGTCTTCAAGGTTATTAATTGATGCATGTCGCGTAATGCCAGGCTGAGTTCTGATGTCGAAGTATTTGCCGGAACATTGACAACCAGGTATCTGACTTTCGAGAATATGTCTCCCAATGCTGTAAGACATCTCAGTGGAACATCAGCCGAACGAAGAACTGGAAAAGTAGTTCCCATACGACCAAATTGTTCTACAAATCCACTCCACCATGTGGGAGGCGGCGTATGTGAATTGGGTTGAATGCTGAGGTGCAAAAGGGAATGCAGACCATCCACGGAGCGATTGAGAAAATCCCAACAGTCCGGATGGACTCGCAAGCCAATGCATAGATGGAGTTCTCGCCATCGATGAGTTGTTGCCAGCAGAGAGTGTCGAGAGTGTGTCGCAAACGGGTAGGAACAGTGAACTGATCGGTAGCGTACGGATAGGAGCCGTTCACTGTCAGTGACCGAGGCTGAACTCCCCCCGATGAGGAACAATTGATTTCCAGGGTCACTCTGAAAGCGTACGGTTTCTAGGGCTGGGCGGTACACAGTATCAACCCACTCAGAGTGTGGTGTCGGACCCTGCGTCTCATCCGTCATATCACTCCAGTAGCGAAAAGATGCTATGTGGGATATGACCTCTTGAGGCAGTCTGATAAAATCCCCACTACTTTCCACAGCCTTGTTAGCACAATTTAAAAGATCGGCATGTCGTGATTGCAACGATGCGTGAGCATCCTGCGAAAGTTCCAATGCCTGCCGGAGCGTCTCGACGTGTAGACTTGATATGCGGAGTTGATAGTTGATAGAATCAATTTCTGCTCTGATTTGAGCGATATTCACTTTAGATCTGCACAGGAAGTCTGAAAAAACCTCTCGAAGAGTCAAATTGTTCGTGTATAGACTTACAATGAGAGGTCCACCCAAGTTTCGAATTTGAAAATGCTTTTCACAAAATCGTAAGCGGCCCTGGACGCATCCTCGATGTGGTCAAGGACTGAGTGAACAAGGGGATGCTCTGCCGCTGAGCAAGATACCGAGCAAGACATCGAGTAGGTCATAGTCAGAACCAAGGTCTTTCACGATCACGTGTCAGCAACGTCACCTTTGCTTTGCTCAGCTCCATCACGACCTGCACAGTGAGATTAGTTGCAGACTATGAACTACCACGCTCAAATAGTTCCCAATCTCCGAATACGAAAAGACCGGTCAATCTCAACTTGAACCTGAATATGGAGCCATTTAATGACATTGAAATACCTTCCTGTGCCCTTCGTCTCTCCTCCGCGACGTCGTCGTCTGGCTCTATCCTGCCAGCTCATAAAATAGCAAGCTCACCCCCTCAGGTCACAGAACCATCTGCGCAAATGAATCCCCAAGATGGGCAAAAACCACCACCCAAAGAGCGCAAACGTCCATTTAACATAGCCAGCGCCATACTATCCACAGGTCTCCGTATGGACATTCCTACACCTTCAACTCCGCGCGTCGCATCACAATTACTGTCGAGCCGGGATCCACTGTCATTACCGCTAACGACTGCAAATCTTAGACAGTTGGCGGCGAAGAGTGGCCCGATATTTTGGCTGCAGGACCGAATGGAAGAGGTGCTAATGTGGAGAAAGGGTTGGAAAGTGACTGTCCCTTGGATGGCTGGTTATGCATTTTTATGTTGGTATAGTGTAATTTTCACTGAGAATCGGCACTTACGTGGATTTCAGGCTACTTCCCGAGATTGGTCCTTCTTATACCACATGCAATATTGTTGACGATATTACTCTCCGCTCATTCTTCGTTGAGACCCTCACCGTCAAATCAAGTAGACGCGCCATCGTCCGCCATTGCAGATCAGCAACCGGAAGGCTCAAGCGTGTGGTACTCAAATTTACAAGCCGTTCAAAATGTCATGGGTGCAGCGTGCGTTCTTCATCCCTTCATTTAACTTCTGTGTAAACAATACTATTTGTAACAGCTCAGACGCACACGACTTCATCGTGACTTTCGTGCCATATCTAACGTACTCTACGCCATACACGTACACGATTCTGACTGCCACAATCATCTCCATGGTAATGCTCCTTCCAATAATCTACATTCTTCCGCTTCGACCTACATTCCTTATCCTGGGACTGACGCCTTTCGCACTCACACATCCTACGTCACAACGCATCTTACCCGCACTCCTTTCACCATTTCGCAAACGCATCATCACCGCACTCATTCAATTCACTGATGATGATCGCCTTTCTGACCATCACTGGAAGAATGGCACCTCGTTAAGTGAAGTAGAATTATGGGAGAACGAACGTGCGGCTCCTTAGGATGGCGTTCCAGTGTGGAGCAAGGCGGCCCTAAAGGACAACGAACGGAAGGCTTGGACGCGTGGCCGTGGCGGGTGGAGTGGTAGCGATGCGCACGGGAGTTTGGAAGGTGGTGAGGTCAGGTGCGTTGCTTGAGTCGCTGATCCGATCGTTGATGGACACTTGTACCTTCACTAATATGTCTTTAGCAGCACGCTGACGTTCACATTACCTCCTGGCTGGGCATTCGTGGAGACGGAGGATTGGAGGACAGACCTTGAGGCTACGTGGATTGACGTTGATTCTGACCATGGTAATTATGATCGTGTCAGTTTCCCAATATTGTTCATATCTAACTTCTCGTTTGCACAATTCAGACGGGTGGATATATACGAACGATGCTTGGTTGGACCCTCATATTGAGCCTTTTGAGGAATGGAAAGCGAAAGGTGCGACGAGGAGGCGAAGGTGGACGAGACGGATTTATTCCAATACTTGTCTAAACTCCTGAGGATTGTTCTGCGAAATCAATGCCCCGCGTAAATTTGCCTCCGTGTTAGAATGCAGAAGGTATGCATCTCCAGCCGAATTTACAGCCAGGTTGCAGATCCATCACAACATGTAGTGATTACGTTCGAAACTCTGGATTTTGTTTGATTCAGCAATATTGACATTGGCGCTAATACTTTTCTAAAAACTTGCGGCGTGTTGAACATGAGAAAGTGAAAATGATGGACAAAACTGAGACAGAAATGGATAGGTAAAGTGTAACGTTCGGAACCTGACGGCCCGTTACCGCCACTCCGATGGAAGAAAACATATATCGGTGTTAGAATGACGCAGTTGGCGAAATTTTACAAAACTCCACGAACAAAAGAGTCAATGACATGTCGACGAGCCACGGGAGGTCTTGAACTGGAGTTTGCATATGCGCTGCAAGGTTCTGAACGGCATCACACGCACACAGAGTAGTTGATCCGAATTCAATCCTATTGCTTAACAACCTCGACATCTTGGTAATTCATCCGCAAAGATTGAAACACTTCATAGTTTTCCTGGTTTTTGGTACCATTCAAACCAACGGACTTCAGGCAGAGAAGTCGAGCAGTGACACCATTTGTTCGGCGATTGCGACCAAGGGTAACCAGAGCCCTCAGTGTGCTTTGGGTCTTGACGAAGGGAATTCCTAAAGTTGTGAGATGGGGTAACAACCAACGACCGTCCTTTTATGGGAAGGATAAATTTTGTATGACAGACTGGAATATTATTCCAGACGGTCCCTCGTCATGGTTATTCGTCACAGTGAAGAAGTTAATTACAAATGTTGGTCAAGACGTGATGTCCTCACCCATGAATTGCAAGGTGTTGGTCGCAAGATGTGACAGAACAGCTCCTTCAGCACGGGGAACGAGTCATGAACCGAAATCAGAAGATTTACTATTTCTTCACGTCGTGGACTGGAATTCGGGTCAAAAAGCTCTGCATGAAAAACTTCCAAATTTTCGCATTGGAAGGCGGCCACTGATATATTCAAAGCCGGTGAGTCTGCTGCGATCCCGCGAATGGTAATCTCCTTTAGGGAAGGAACCTTAATAACGCCTTTCATATCCTCAGTTGCATCTATCGCTTCGTTGAAAAATCGGAACTGAAGCTCCAAGATGATTAAATGGTGCATGTAGAGAAGTGCCGAACTGATCTTTGCTGGCGACTGATTTGTCGGAAGATAGATACGCAGGCGCGTAACGTTTGAAAAAAGGCCACCCGATGTTGTAAGGTATCCCAGTGGCACATCTGCCGAACGAAGAACGGGACTAGAACTTCCCACACGACCAAATCGCTCTACAAATACACCCCACCATGTCGGAAGTGGTTCGGAATTATGTGAGATTGTACCGTGACAAACACTGAGGTGCGTAAGAGCAGGCAAACCAGTCACAGAGTGATTGAGATTATCACAATAGTCTTGATGGAAATTGTCCCCTAGATAGAGTTCTCGCCATCGATGGATTGTTGACAACACAGTCTGTTGAGTGACACAGTTACGGACATCATGGGGATCGGAATAATAATATTTGTCGGCTGCATGGTAGTGGACGGTTAGGAGACGTCCACTATCACTGAGTACGGCCAACCTGCCTTTCATAAGTCGTAATTTGCTTTGGATATCGTTCTGAAAGTGAAGGGTTTCTGAGGCAGGGCGATATACCGTCGTAACCCACTTGAAATGCGCCTGAGCCTGACTCGGACTCAGGGGCCAGCACCAGCCATGGTTCTCGCTCCAGTAGAGAATCGACGCGATATGGGCTATGATCTCTTGAGGTAGTTTGACAAAATGGCCTTTGCGTTCCACCGCTTTGTTGGCACGATTCAAAAGTTCGGTATGGCGTGTTTGCAATAATTTATGGGCATCCCGCGAAAGTTCCAATGCCTGTCGAAGTGTTTCAACGTGAGCATTTGACATGAGCATTTGATGGTTGATAGCATCAATTTCTGCTCTGATTTGAGCGAGATTGGCTTTAGATTCGCAGTGGACGTTTGAACCAACCCCTCGAGAGATGCCCATCAAATCGATCGTGCGCTGCATCGAAATATCAGGTTTGAAATAGCCCTTCACAAAGCCGTAGACCGCCTTGGACGCATCCTCGATATGGTCAATAAGGTCATGGACGAGAGGGTGTTCAGGTATTGAGCAAGACACTGAGGTCGACACAGAGTATGTCATGGTCGGAGCGGGACCCAGCGTGTCTTATGTCATCGATAATCTGCCCAGCACTCACATCGCCATCATCGACCCAGTGGTGAAGCCAGCGCGGCGACTCATACCGAGTTTATCAACTTGTTTAGCGATCAGTTAATAAAGAGCTGCTGTACTAGTGCTGTAAGAGAACAGTACTAGAGAAGACATCGATGCATTTCGTAGCTCCATATAATTCGAGATCACCAAGTGTTTAATTGCCTACAATCGGTCCAAATACTACAACAACCATGGCAGTGGGAGACCGTCATCTCAGATGGTAGGTTAAATCTGTATTGACCGAACACTGGTTTGAGATCAGAAGCCATTTGAGTCGATGCACGCTCACAACAAAAACGAATAGCGCAACGAGAGTGACTCGGTTGCTCACATTTCGATGACAGTGTTGACGAAAATTTTCATCCGGCGAACCGCCGCCTGATGACCTCCTTAGTGGGAAAATGACGTATGTCGCGTAAATTTGTCGAACACAGACTAAGTGTCGTTAAACCTAGGCATTCCATCCCTTGAGTCTTGCCAGTTCCGATCGCAACCTGGCCCGTTCCTCTAAAATAGCTAGGGTATGTTGCGATGGCGATGTATGCCGCGTCGGAGCTCTGCCTTGTACTCTCCCATCTTTTGGTACACGCGACCCCAAGTCCTGTGGTATTCATGTTCAACGCCAATTGTGACAAGTCCAGCAGCTGTGATAACGTACGGAAAACCCACTCTTACTGCGGGAATGTTGTCGTGACTGCGCAGCCGAGGATTGCTCCTTCCATGCCTCGAACGAGCGAATCTCCGCATCTGCATCCACTGGTCGGATCCAGCCTGTATATCGAACAGAAGATGAAGAGTCATCGGCGGGTTGTGGACAGTCACAGTAAGAAGATTCATCCGAAGGCGTCTGTACTTGCTTTCTCTGAGAAGATCGCAAGGGAAGCTCAGGGACCTCGTGAATACAGCGTGGACGTTCTTGTCGATCAACCTCGTACGAATTGGAGGGTAGTACAGTGTTGTTGCCGACAGAGTCGTCGTCAGAAGGGTGGTCGGAAGCGGATAGCTCAGTGATGATGGTAGTGTTGGACTCTGCTATTGCTGAGTGCATAGACATATTTGTGTGGGCACTGTTCGTGAATGTGGAGTGCGACGACGGCGAAAACGGTCTATGGTCATTGCGCGTGCGAGTCGATTGCGACACGGGTTGGCGTTCAGTATTCCGATTGTGAGAAGGTGGCGTCGAGGAACGAGGGAGATGGGTACCCAAGTCACCTAGGATAAACACATCGTCGGCTTCAGCACCGTTGTCCTGCGACGCGTGGTCTTCTGGTAAACAATTCTTCCTTCTGGCCAACCAGCAAAGCAGTTCTCCGACGTAGACAACTTCATCGTGTTCACCATCTGCCAAGCGCCGCGGATCAACATCATCTAAGCCCACATCCTTGCCGACAATATCGTCTTCGAACGTCCCAAGGAATATTTTCATGGCTTCCACCTTTGCACGTCGCGTGCGTGACTGGCGGGTTTCAGCAGATATAGCCAGTCTCGACTTTAGCATCTCCTCGAAAACTACTATGATGAGCGATGGCGTTAGATCTGCTGGAGTATGCAGCGTCCAAGGCAGGCGTAGCTTTCTGAGTAGCAGGTTTAATGTTTCAACCAAAACGTCTGAGCGCTGAAGGTAAGTTCATTGCCAATGTCAAGACGACGCGTCCTTTATGTTGATGTATTCGCACCTTCATCTCCACTGGCTGACATCGTAAGGACAGACAACAGGTAACGTGTACCCACAGTGGTGGTGGTTGGGACACAGAATGGTGTGCTTACGTTATCAGCAAGAATGGTGGTAACGCTAACCAAGAAAACTGTATAGCAAATGAAGCTACGTGTATATACTCCGTAAACCTGGGTATTTCTTAACAAACACTCCGGGATATTTCGGTTATGATGCCTCAGAAAGCTCGCTTTCGCTCTCGCGATGACCACGCCGAGCCGCCGCTGTGATTCGCACAGGTTCTGCAAATCAAATAAGTTAGATACATGTCGAATGAAAGATTCATGGAACCAAGCGGACCAAAAAATTTATGGGACTGGGCTTCTTTGGCCGTGAGCCTGTCACTGTGGTCGTACCGAAGGAGCCTGTCTAGAAAGTCGATGGCATCATTCGAGATATAACGCTGATTGTCGGTCGTCACGAATCTCGTCCATTGCTTCCTTGGATACCTTGAAAGTGATTTAGCTGGACGTTAGTTCGGAAACTTGAACGATATACCTTCCAGGTGCGACAACGTCATCGTATGCTGGATCTAGTTCTATATCGTACTTCTCCAGGTAAGCAAATAGATCGTCCGTTCCAAGGACTTTGGCTATCTTCACAAGCTGGTCGTAATTGTCGTGGCCATGAAAAAACGGTTCTTTTCTGAAAATCTAGAAAGGAGTTGAAGTATGACTCCACGGTCATGAAGTTACGGATTACACACCATCGAAGCAAACATGCATCCAACGCTCCACATATCAAGACTGTAGTCGTATTCTTGATAGTCAACGAGAAGTTCCGGTCCCTTGTAACATCGTGAGGCGACTCGGACATTTAAATCTGTCTCGGGGTGATAGAACTCGGCGAGACCCCAATCAATGAGGCGAAGCTGCGGTCCTCGTTAGAATCAACGAAGTCAAGACAGGAAACCCCACCTTTCTATGTTGGTGGTCAATCATAACGTTGTGCGGCTTGACATCCCGATGCATGATACCGCGTGAATGACAAAAATCTAAGGCCTAAGACATATCCATCAGCCGTCATGCTAATCATCAAATTTCTAGAGAAGCCCGACCTTCAAGAGCTCTAACACGTAGTAACGTACGTCGAAGTCCGTAAAGCGGGGGTAAAGGACTTTGAAATCCGTGTTCTCGATGTACTCCGTGACGAGGCTGGGTATTTTTGATGTGGGGTCTCGAACGACATCTAGAAGCGCAACGATGTTCGGTCCACCGGCCAGGTTTTGCAGGATCTTGATTTCTCGTTTGATCTTCTTCTTCTTGACAGGCTTTAGGACTTTGACTACGCACTTCTCGTCTGTCACGACGTTGATGGCCTCGAAAACCTTACATGGGTATAAGTCACCTTTTATGAACAAGCTCGTGGGGCTGTAACCTCTGAATATTTTCCGCGGCCGACCTTCCGCACCACTTCGTAGTTGTCCTGCTGTCCCCATTGGACTTGAAGATTGTCTGAGGTCGCCGGCAGATCAGAAGTGATCGTGATTAGGATTTGAGTACCCAAATACAATGCTCCAAGCACTCACCATAGTCATACCACGACGATCCAAGCTGCCTGTTGACATCGGCGTACACGCGAGCAACGGAGGGCCTGGAGTCTTGTGCCATGGCAAGACGGGGCAGCTTTTCTCCCGCGGCATCACAGCCAGGATCACTTTCCAAAAAGGGTAATGTTTACGGATTGCTTGTAACCAATGGTGCCAAATACTGTATTGTTTTAAATATTTTACTAACGAGGTTCCAAGACAGAAACACAAATGTCCGTGTGCATCACATTTCTAGCTTATAATTCAAATTGAAGCTGCAGTGTCCGAATTTTTGTTCAAAATCCCGTGTGGATGAAATATTTTTCTTGAAGTCCTTGCACGGCATGGAGTATTTCCGAGTCTTCTGGGTTGACGGCCCTGCGGGATGCGGACGTTGCGCCACCAAAGATTGAACTTTCCGTTTGGCAGACTGTGCCATTCGCTGGAAGCGTGCCGTTACGGAAATAATTTCTAACATTAGTGGCGGTACACAGCGAAGTTGCAGATAGCGAAGTGTGCTATTTGAAATGAGGACAATTCAAAATTTAGGTGGAGCGATGATGAAGCAAACAACTCACGCCTGCTGAATTCTGCGTCAGAAGAACAGAACCTTTGAATGCTCTCGACATCTTTTGAGCGCTAACATCAATGGCCCTTTAGTCAATTGCGACGGAGGACTCCTGTAGTAAAGCGTACCTTGTCAAAGGCGTAGCGGGATCTATGAGTGGAAATAAGTCAGCCATTTGTTCAACCATATCACGCATAGTGAAATGTACCTATTGTATTCCCGATGACAAGTAAAGGAAAGCTCGTGTTGTATGCACCTGCAACCGAAAAATTTCCTGTTCGATCATGTCAGGATCGAATCTTTCAATAACAATGCAATACACTCACCTGTGAATTTATCTGTCGACTGTACTTTCCAACCGCTGTGCATGTCATTACTTCCTGGATCCCGAACATCAAGACGTGTGAACTCACGCGCAGAAAACGCGTAATGCGTCCCAGACGTCTTCGAAGGACGAAATGTTACTCTCTGCTTGGAGCTCGGCTTTCAAATCGGAGACAGTCGCGTTAACAACAGTGGCGTCCCCACAACCACTAGCCGCGGTAACTTCAAGGCCAGCAGTCGAAGGAAGAAATGGCGAGGTTGAGGAGCAGTCGCAAGCAAGTTGATCCTTCTGATCCACACCTCCACCAAACAAAAATATCGGTTCCGGATTACCTTTCTCAAGCTCTGCAAGAGCAGCAACCAGAGCACTCCCGTCGCTGTGCAACTGGTAGAGTGCTAGGCGCATAAAAGTCTTGGTGAAGCTGAAGTCGATAACCGCATACTCATTGGTGGCGGGATTGTAGTAAGGAATAGGTGTGGTTTTGAGACTTTCAAGGAGTTGATCCACGCGCTTTTTGATAAGTGCGGATGAAGTGTCGTGAAGGGGACAAGCCGTCGGACCAGCGGCGACGCAGGCATCGTAGAGATTGAGGAGTGCATCATCAGCCATCGCAATGTCCCCGGCGTACTGAGCTGTAGATGTTTCATCCTAAGTTATATGTCGCCACAGGTGGTGAATGTACGTACCAGCATAATAGGCATCACTGTCGGCAACACCGTCAATTGCCAGGCGTCCAACGTTTTCCTGTAATATGTTTGGTCAATCCAAAGTTCCAGTGGTTCGTTGTTGTTACCCACAGGAAACATAGCTGCAAATCTAACAGTTCGGTTCAGTCTTTTTTGTTTGCAGTGTATTTTAGATGCCTACTCACGTTGCACCGAGAACTGATCCATAACTGGATACTGGTTTAGTCAGGTTAAATGAATGTATGCGATTGGGACGTACGAAAATCCCCAGTATTGCAACTTATCCATGCCATGGGCTTTAACGATGCTTAACATATCCCTAGCGACAGTGGGTGTACCGATATGCTCGGCGGAGTGGCGTGTTCTGTTGTCCGCGAACTGGCCAATTATTTGGCTCCTTGCATACTGATATCCAAGCGCGTCCACAGTCGCATTAAGCACTACAACATGATCTGTGTTCCACGCCGCTTGTTCTGACTTGGTTTGAAAGATATTGAGTGATGGCGTAGTGAAATTTACTCCTTCGCATGCGTCGGCCATTTTAACATTGTTCCGGAAAGTAAAAGAAATTGATTCTAACCTCGAGGGTCAAATCCAAGGATATCGAATTCGTCTCCGAGTATCGTCTGGAGTTGAACACCTGTGGAAAGAACCGTGGAAACTCCCGAACCTCCTGGCCCGCCTGAAGATACGGTTATGTCAAAGTCAAATCAGATACTTAAATATGGGTCTGATTTGGTACCAGGATTAATTAAAATTGGGCCGCGATAAGTCGAATTCCCAGGTGCAACTTTGGCAGATAGTTTCAACATCGCAATGGCTGCTTTCTCGCCATTGGGTTGCGAGTAATCAAGCGGAACCTGACCGCACCCATAAATGATCTATAAGGATAGAAAATCAAACTTCAGAAACGCACCGATAATCTTGCGCATTGAAAAGTATCGTAACAATTTGACCAGGTCAAATTTTCAGAGGGAGTGATCTGTTTAAAATGTCAACACGTGTCAGGAGGAATTATGTTTAACACACCCCGAACCAGTTGAACCAAGACGTCTGGACGTCATTGCTACAATTTGTTGCAGAAACGGGTAGAGCCATAAGGACGACCGAGAGAGCGATTGCTATGTATAGAGTGCCAATTCGGATGCTCGTGCTTTGCCGTAAAGGTCGGGCAT
The DNA here is from genome assembly GCA_004355085.1 of Rickenella mellea. Taxonomy (NCBI): domain Eukaryota; kingdom Fungi; phylum Basidiomycota; class Agaricomycetes; order Hymenochaetales; family Rickenellaceae; genus Rickenella; species Rickenella mellea. Next base: position 3,581 of record ML170326.1, on the reverse strand, counting down.
CCCACGAGAATGATGTGTGTCGTTCGTTAAATTTTGACATCGAGTTGGATTAGTGAACTTAGGGGCTTGGAGTGCTTGTCTTGAAACGCTGGTGTGATGCCAGATCCCTGAAAATGAAATGGTCTTAAGTATACGGGATTACCGAACCGCAGCTGTCGCGAAAAGCACGTATCGATACTGACGGACACTAACAGTAATCGTTCCACATGTTCTGACTGAAAAAAATCTTGCTCGGAGCTGCGGTAGGGGTGCACAGGATCGGCAAATCCGCTGCGTAGTCCAACTCTGGAACTGTGTCCACTATTTACATCACGGAATTCAACTCTGTGATGAAACTTCACTGAATCCTGTGCGGTGGTATGTTCCCTGTTCTGTGCGACGATCAGCTGCGCCAACAGAACCGTGAGCGTTTTTATACACTTACGCGTCGCGAGGGATGGAAGACATCAATAATGGTGGATACAACACTGCCACGGTATGGATAAGCAACACATCGTTTAGAACAATAGTAAACTGCGGGGAAAAACTAGGGAAAAGAAGTCGACGGGGCTCAGAAAACGAGTGTGAATTTGAAATGTCGTACCCAGCTGTTGTCGGTAATGACGTCGTAACGGCGAGCGTACTGTATCCTTTTTCTGCAGTGCAATAGTCAGATCTCCGAAATTCTTCTTAAGAAACTATTGTTATCGCAGTCACAAAGCTACGTAGGCTGTAGTCGCGCACGGAGTCGAGAAAAGCAAAACATCAGACGAACCATTTGTGCTACACGGACTGCCCAATTTGGCTGCATTTGCTTGCTCATACGTCGACGACAGACAAGGCATGGGGTATTCCGGACAAACCACCCCGAAAGTACCCATCATCGTGCAGTGTGCACTGAAATTTTACCCGACGCTGCAAAATGGAGATTCCAAGACGGATGCAAATGGGTTGACCGGCTTATTGTATGGTTACCGACAACGTCGTCCAAATCTCGCACAATTTGGAACTGTACGACGCAAAAGGAAGACGACCGGTCCAAGACTAGACGTAGAAGCTTGCGGCACTGTCTGGCAGAAGAGAAAGCGGAGGGAGTCAACGTCATGCTCATTTGCCCCATCATCAAAATGACGCCGACTGCGGCATGAGCATGTGGACCACATGGAATATTGCTGCGGTTCACACACTAACCATCATAAGGACTTGCTCCCAACGCGCTAACGACCAGCAGCTCTTTGGGCCATCGCATTCGAGCGAACGATGTCGGAGAAACGAGTCGCAACCTTTAACCCAGGATTCGGTCGCGAGCCTTTCCAGGTGCAGCGCGAAGCCCATGTCAACAAAGTTTTGAGCCCAGATTCGGTCCGCACGCGACGATTCCGACGCTTCAGTTCGATAACGGCTTTGTGTTTGATACTTTGGGTCACTCTGAGGACGGTAGTAAACCCTAGGCCGAAGGATCTCCAATATCCGTGCACCCGACCGGGGAAGCTGAACAGGAAGTTTGACTGGTTTGAGGTTCGTAATAGCTCCAACAACTCTGCAGATTTTAAACATTCGTTATGCAGATTAAGCCTTCTGAGACTCTGAAATGGCACGGTTGCTATGAAAAATACCAGTGTGCAAGGCTCTCCGTACGTTACTATCATCACATATCGTGGTGGCAAATTTACAAGCGTTGTTGTAGGTTCCGCTTGACTACTCCCAACCCAACGGAGAGAAGGCAGCTGTGGCAATGGTGAAGCTGCCATCTAAGATCCCACCTGGTGACGACGGTTATCGTGGCCCAATCTTGTTCAATCCTGGTGCGCAGTCCCTCTTATACATATTCGTAAAAGCATCCTCAACTTTTTCAAAAGGTGGTCCAGGAGGCTCTGGCGTTTCTACGATCTTAGCTAGAGGGGAAAGCTTTAGGGCTATTATTGGAGATGATTATGATTTCATCGGCTTCGACCCTCGAGGTAAGATGGATCTTCCCATCTCGAAGTATGCGAAACAAATCTTACAACCGGAACTGTTCACGCATAAGGCGTGAACTTCACAACCCCGTCCCTCGATATTTTTAAGACCGAGGTCGAACAAAAGGCATGGGCCATGGATCGTCCATTATTCGTGAACGCGACGGTCGATGCTCTTGGCCTCGCGTACTCGCAAGCACAGGTGCTGGGCCAGTTGGCTAAAGACAGGACACAACATTCAGCAGAACATGTCAGCACCCCGGTGGTAGCAAGGGATATGCTCAGCATCATCAAGGCTCATGGTCAAGATAAGCTGCAATACTGGGGATTCTCGTGAGTCCACAGGTCAATCGAGGGACGATTAAAACTCATAAATTTGATTCAGGTATGGAACGGTACTAGGCGCTACGTGAGTAATAACCCTCAGAATAGTTTTGGTTTGTTCATTTATAATGGTATTGTGCATAGATATGCTGCCATGTTCCCCGTACGCTCTATCATGCTACCAAATCTCAAGAAAAATCACTTATACCTGCACAGGATAACGTTGAACGGCTCATCATCGACGGCGTGGTTGACTCTGAAAATTATTACGGCAGTATGCAGGGAGTTCTAGTTACCGCTTCCTTCCATTGCTAATATTCTCCATTGCAGCGCTTTGGTCAAATAATCTCCGCGATATCGACGGCACCCTGCTCAATCTATACGACGAATGCGTTGCCGCCGGACCAGATGCGTGCCCGTTGTACGAAAAATCGCCATTGCTGATTAAGGCACGTGTCGATAAACTCCTCAATGGCCTCAAAATTGCTCCGGTCTCATTCTACAACTCGACAAGCGGGTTATACGACGTCATTGACTTCAGCGTCGTCAAGGGTACGGTCTTCAGCTCGATGTACCGAACTCACCTTGTCGGAAAGAACTTAACGATCGCTCTCGCTGAGCTCGAGAAAGGCAACGCCGAGCCGATCTGGACGCTTGGACAGATGAAAGCGAGGAGGGACGCATTGAATTGTGATTGCTCTGCTGAGCCCGAGTTCCTTCCGTCTTCCGCGGGTGCGGCGACGACGTTGGCTATTGCGTGCTCGGATGGAGATAATGTCAAGGATGATATACCGGCTCTGCAAGCCTACTTCGAGGATTTGGCCAAGACGTCGTCCTTTGCGGATGTTTGGACTACAATTATTCGCGCGGGATGCACGTAAGGTTCATTGCTTTCTCGTTTCAGCGCGGCATTGACGGATCCTTCCAGCGGATGGAAAGTCAGAGCAAAAGAACGGTTCAACAGTGCGTTACGTCTTGATAAAACTTAACTGATATTTAACACAATTTCGTAGAGTCATTTAGTAACATAACGACGAGTTTCCCATTGTTACTTATCGGGAACACTCTGGGTACGTTCGGGTTGTCCATAACTGCGAGTTTGGCTCACAGTTTCTCGTAGATCCCGTAACTCCTCTGTGGAAGTAAGCAATGACACTTAAATCCCGAAAATACCTCCCTCACAAAATATTGGTCTCATAGCGCTCATAAAATGTCCAAAGCCTTCGAAGATTCAGTTGTTCTCACTCAAAATTCACCAGGTGTAAGTGCCTCAATATTCGATCGCTCACTAATCCTCATCATCCCACCGCAGCATTGCTC
>ML170325.1:0-17731 GCA_004355085.1 Rickenella mellea | reverse complement strand
CAACGCTCCGACTTCTCCTGAATCCAAGAACAATTTCCTCCCATTCACATCCCGCGCATCTATCTCGACTGACCGGCCTTCTCTCGTCGGACTTGGCGTTGGCGTTGCAGGTACAAAACCTGTGGGGATGGTATCGTCGACGTCGTCTTTACCCTTTCTTTCGTCGTCTGCACCAAAGACATCGTCGTCGACGTTCCCGAGGCTGAAGAACGATCATCGAGGGAGCAAGATGGGGCAGGGACAGGTATATCCTGTCATATCGATCGACGGCACATCCACCTCCACCACCACCAACGCTTCCATCAACGGAACCGCCTCTTCGACATTGAACGGAAATGTGAACAGTGGTGGTGCGGGTATCGCGCTATTCCGACGCGCGTCAGCAGATATACAACGACCTGATATCTCACGACGCGCCGCGTCCTCTGAGATTTCTCGACAGTCGTCGCTTCCCCTACCCCCGGGTATGGGTACGGGTATGGGCCTTGGTGTTGTTATCGGGAGTAAGGAGAAGGACTTGCCTGGTTCGTATTCCCTTTACTTTGAGTTTCGCATTCGTGTGTATCGAGAGCTGACACCGACTCTTTTTATTCTATTTTTATAGACAAACCAAAATCTCCTCTCCTTTCGCCAACATCGCCACCAGTCTTGTCTCCAACGTCTCTTTCGCTGTCCCCACTTACACCACATGCACCCCACACCCCACATACGCCGAACGCGACCACGTCGCCTCTATCGCCGTTCCTCAGCACGCCGTCACCTTTATCACCATTCTCATCTGGGTTCTCCCAGTGTGCGGGGCTATTGGGCGGCGGCGGCGGCGGCGTTACGTCCACACCGACCCGCGAAACCCCCAACCATAGCCGTCTCGCTCCCAATCCACCACAACCAACGCCCAGATGCCTCTTCAATCAAACAACACGCAAAATTTTCTCCCGTTTACCTCTCGAGCATCTATATCGACCGACCGGCCTTCCCTGGTCCGCGTCGGAGTCGGGAGTACAAAACCCATAGGCATGGTATCGTCGACGTCGTCTGGTAGTTCTTGGTCCAAACACTCATGCAAACGCGAACGAGCGTGCGCAAGACAAAGATAGTTTCTAGGACTTTGGCTCGTGGACAATTTGGGGTGGTGGTTTGCATTCTCCTACTTTCATTTGGATCCTTGTCAATGACCGATATATATGTTTCGGTCAGTCGTACCGAACAGCTATAAAACAGCGGGCTTGCATCCACGACCTCAAATATCTCAAGGCGACGCTCTTTGAACACCTGACTTTCGGTTCGACGTTATCAACGACGGACCCCTTGAGACGTTTCACCGGCAAGACGTCGAAACCGAGTCAATATGAATAACACATTTGGCGAGAGTCTGTGGAATGAAGCGATCAGGATCCTACTTTACGAGTGAGCTCTCAAATAAGTCTTGTTTCCTGAGTCTGTAATGTAGCATCTTATCGCATTCCACGGGGACAGAGATACGTCTGCTAGCGTCTCCCACAGACTTGGCATCAGCTTACTTTTATTCAGGTCATCAATGGCGCTTGACGTCGGCTTCGGTCTCATTGCGTCTCTCACCCCCAGCACTTCGCTCTGGCCCCGTCTTCGTCCATCGAATCAAGCCCATTGCCTACACATACTACTTCTGTCTAGTGGCCTCCCCAAGTTCGGAACCGTCCTTCTCCTATTCTGCCTGGTCCCGTTAACACATACCAAGAACGTCTAGATTCATTTTTGCCATCCCACCCAGCCGGCGGAAGTTTTCATGTTCAGTTCTTGCTGTATTCGCGTCTGGATAGAGGATTACTTTGAGTCTCTCCTTATCCTCATCTCAACAATACGTGTCGTCAACGCGTGCAAGCCTTGGGATCTCTATGAATAGGCAGTCTGCAAGCCACATGTGTGTCGGCAAAACTTCGGTCCGTCGAGGAGGCCGATCCTTTTGGCAGGTGTGCTGTAGTTACTTTCAGGTAGGAATTGCGCGATAACGGCACAATTCTCCTTCCAATTATGGAGCAATTACTGTGAACATCGCAGATTTATGTAGTCTACATCTAACTAATGAATACAATATAACACCAACGTACAAACCTCGTGAATCAACAATATGGTTACAACGTAACACATTTTGAGGGAAGATAAAACGGGTGCACTGCTCACGAGTGCCCAAGAACGGTGCGTGAGAGGGAAATGTCCGCAGATGATACACCTAGCGGGAAGGCGTTGCTACTGACCTCACCATTCGGACATTTGGAGAGGAAGATGAGAAGTCTCGCTCGCTCAGTGGGCGGTGGAAGAGCGCTGTCGCGGTGCTGATGATGGTGTAGCACCAACCGGGCTGCCTTTCCTCTTGTAATCAAGTAATTCGGCGGGGGCGAAGACTTTCGCTGTCCTAGGACCAGACCACTCGGCTCATAGTATCTTCTGGTGTTGATGCCCCGACCCAGACCCAGACGTGGAATTGAAAGTCGCGGACGCGGACAATCGCGCTTCGGAAACACTCGAACTTCGTTTCCTCGATCGCCGTCCTGTCTCTCCCTAGCCCTATCTCGTTCGCGATCTCGGTCGGTTCTGCTATCACTCGGGTGATGGACGCTGGAGCGTGTAGTCGGGACGCCTTTCCTCTTGCCCCTCCCACTCTCCGTCGCGGCTCTAGGTCCTCCAAGAGCAGAAGATCCAGTTGTTTCTGGCGACGCTGACGCTGGATGTTATGGTAGTAGTCGACGCGAACTGACGACGACTGAGACACTCTGCGTTCGCGCGCCGGCCTGAAGAGGTGCGGGACGATAGATATTTTCTTCCCCTGCGCCAGTGTTGCTGTGCATCGTACGAACGCGATTCAGCTGCTGTAGCCGACACGGAAAGTGTATTCGATGAGCAGCAGAGGCCGAATAAGACGTCCGATTTCCCAAGATTGTTTGTTGACGGGAATGTGCTCGCGCTCCTCGTGATACCGTTGCCGTTGCCAAGTCCGTGCACCTCCGCCAGAACAGGCGAACGCGAACCCTTTCCGCTACCGGTCCACCACAAGCTACTCCCCCATCTCTCGAGCGCTGTGGCTATAACGCGAGGATGGAGTGTACTACGGACGGAAAGCTTTGTCGTACTCGCGCTCGCGCTAACGCTGGCGGTGTGTGGAGACGACAACATCGCAAGATAGCTTCGGCGGCGGGAACGGGACGTGCGCCTTGACGGAGATGTTGCGCCGACACCCGTCCGTGCCTCCCCGTCCTCCACCTAAAGAAGGATAGTGTAATCGTGCGCAGTCGGAACATGCTCATCGATATGTAGGTCGTACGGCTCGTCTGGTGACGATGCGGAAGGCGAGGGGAGAGGGAGAAGGCGACGTTAGGGTTGGCGGGAGAGGAGAAGGAAGGTCAGAGCTGGAGCTAGCGATAGGCGGAACGTTATGCGAGCTTAGCAACGCTGCCAAGTCCGGGTCTGGAGAGCCGGGGTCACAGCTGAAGCTAAGCGCCGGTAGACCATTTGGGTTCGCGTCGACAATGCGTACTTTCGCTCGTGAAGCCAGATTGCAGGGAGGATGTTGTTGTGTGCCCAACCCGCCCAGAGATGGAGCTGGCGATATCGAAGCAGATAGCGATGGCGCCAAACCCAAACGCAACCAATCGAAATTGACACCATCCAGGCTCGTACCGCCGATAATCCCATATCTTCCCCTCTTGCTTTTTCCTTACCGTCAATTCCGTCAGGTATCGAGTTGATTTTGTTGCTAGGGTGGTTGGGGAAGCCGTTGATGGTACGCGGAGAAGTCAAGTCGACCACTTCCGCGTCACCAACGCCGTTGCATCACTTATCACCTTCCCGTCTCCCTCACTTTCCCCGCTCGTTCCCACCATCGTAACATCGCTTCTGCTGTTCTTCGTCAGACTCAAGCGACATACGCTTCGAAAAGCGTATCCGCCTCCAATATCGTCGACAAATCCCCGTCAGACCGAGCTCGAGCTCGGCGAGTTCAGGCGGCGAGGAACTCAACCGTACGCGAACTTTTGGCTTTCTATCTTCAAGGTCATGGACACTTGAGTGAGAGCTGGAGGTTTTGCGAATAGGCGTCGACGAAACACCGCCACCATCTAACAGTCCCGCGGAGTGGGAGAATCCAGATGGGAATGGCGATAAAGGCGACTGTGTGCTGGGTATGGCGGTGTCGTCGCGTTGGGCGTGTGGCGTACGCGGGATTAGGGACAGCAGGGACAGCGAAAGAGACGTAGGAGATAAGACGGGGATGATGTTGGCGAAGGAGAGGACGGTTTGTCTGAAAGATAAACTGTTTGGATTGGCGTCATATTTTGATGCATCGGAACGCAAAGCCAGGTAAAGCGAACGTGCAAGTCCTTCTCCTTATTCCCGATAGCAACAGCCTAGCCCGCACCAGCATCGATACCCGGGGGTAAGAGAAGTCACGATTTACGACAAGACATCTCAGAGTACTCGGCGCATCGCGATATGCCTGGTCGCGATATACCTACTGATACGCGTCGGAATAGAAAAGCCGTAACCCGGAGATGACGAGAGGAATGGTCAAGACGACGCCGACGGCAGCATCCACATCGGCTCAGTTTTTGTACCACCAAATCCAACGCCGACAAAGGACGGCCTGTTGGTGGATACAGATGCGCGGGATGCGAGGGGAGGAACCTTCGTCGAGTGTACATTTGTGTTTGATCGGTATAGATCGGGAACTTTGCGTGCCAAAGTTGGATGTGGAGGTTTTAGAAAGCGATGTTGATGGCGATGAAAGGGACGGGGATGCAATGTGTGTTGCCGTTGGATGGGGGAAGGGAGGGCTTCAAGGAGGTGAGGTAGCCTGCTTGTGTGCTGGCGTGTTCAAATCTGCTAGTAAGGGCTCTTTTCCGAACATACTTGGGTAGCGTATGGGTCCTCCGGCGTCAAATTAAAGACCGCCTTCGTCGAGTTAGCCCTTCTCTTCTCCGTCATTTCCCCGCGGCATTCGTAACTGTGGTTTTGGTGACGCAATGGCATAGGCAGCAATTAACATTTGTGAAGAATCCACTGGCAAACAAGCGAGCCTGTCGCAAATCCAGGTTTTGGCTCCGCATGTTTTGAGAGGCAGCGTTTTCCGACGTATTCCAAACCAAAAGCTAAAAAACCCAAAGACCCAAGAGTTAGTAATTGCGTCGAGCTGGATTAGACCATGTGTAACGCTGGTCAAAGTCAACAGGAAGTTATACCCACGCCACACTGCCACGTCCTTCCTCTTATCGACCGATCGTGCTTGCACCCAACCATCACCCTCCACACCACCATTACCATCATACTTTCGACTCGAACTCAGAGATCATACACCGAATACTATGGCTCTTGCAGAAGGAACGTACAGGATAAGGAATTTCCGGTCCAAATACCATGTCGTTTTACCTCGTGAGCGTGGCGACCTGGTCGCTTGTGATGGGCATTTCACTGAAGGCGACACGGTCAGTGGCCTAATCGTACTCCTCAAACTAGATCCTGACTTTCTCTCCAATTCGTGCGCGAAGTGGCGTGTAATTTGCCGCATCAGTGAACGTAACCAGTTTCAAATTCAGAATTGCGCTCTTGAGAAGTACAGTGCGAGCTGCGACGCTCCGAGGGTTCAGGACGAAGCCAACGTATGCGCGAGGGAGAAGGGAACCGAGTGGATCATCAACGAGGAAGGCTACGGGAAGCCACTCGAAGATCGGTCCTTATCAACTTACACGTGAGCTTTGCACAACGTCCTCATTCGTCGTTAACGCATGCGAACTCAGGATTTCGTCGACGAATGGCGCTTATTGGTTGTTCAAGACCGATGCGTCCAATGCAGAGGTGCGTTATTGTTTTGATTTGTGACACGCCTGATACCGACGATCTATCGGGTGCAGGTTATCGTCAGGCGTCAAGAACCGAACGGTTCAAATTGGTGGATCTTCGAACCAGTGGAGCCCGGCTATCACTTTTCGCCCAATGTACCCTGCAAATATGTATGTGGAAATAACATTTGATCATATATTTGTTCCTCAATTTCAATTTCATGGTCAGGTTCCTTCCCAGGTTGTCGGAGGTACCGGAGGAATGACATTGGATCCTCGTCAATATGTGAGATTCAATGTGTCTGAAATTGCTGCACCTCTTGACACCTCTCATTTATAGACATTCACACCAGGTTGGCAGAGCCAGTATTGCTTTAGATCATTGTTAAAACCACACTCTTCACAGATGAAAGAGAACTTCTGAAGAGTCTGATGCCAGTTGCAAAAGCCTACTATGACCCTGCAAAGGTGTGCATGGAAGGCACCCGTACTAAAATTCTCAAAGATCTGTATGACTGGGCTACTAACACATCCAGGTCTGAATCCATGCTTTGGTTGCATGGTTTGGCTGGTGCAGGCAAAAGCTCAATTGCTGCATCAGTTGCTCACCACTTTAACAGGGAAAATATCTTAGCTGCCAGTTTTTTCTGCAAGCGAGATGATCCTGATTGTCGAGATCCGAGACAACTTATTATGACCGTTCTTCATAGTTTGGCTCACAGTTGGAAGCCTTTTGGCAAAGCACTTGCTGCTGCTCTCTGTGATAAACCTGATTTTGCCAATGCATCTATTCTGCAACTGAAGAACGATTTTATTGTCAAACCACTTGACAAAATCTCACATTTACAGATGAAAACACCATTTGTTATTGTTGTAGATGCTCTAGATGAATGTGGCTCTGACATGTCTAGGAATCAGGTTTTAGATTCTCTTTATCAGGCATCTCAGTCATGCAGAATGCTCAGGGTTATTGTGACCAGCAGACCTTATACTGATATTAGTAACTGGTTTACTACATCCCAGCTTTCTGATTGCGTAACATGGCCTCTGATGTCAAATGATGAAATAACACATGAAGATATTTTGACTTTTACCAAGAAATGTTTTGCTGGTCTTGTTGCACACACTGTATATGCTAAAAATATCAATCAGACAATGGAAAAACTAGCACAATCTGCATGTGGCCTTTTCATTTGGGTTCAAACAGCCTATGAATTTGTGTCTGGACACTATGATGTGGAAGGGACATTGAAGGTTTTGCTTTCTGGAGAATCACCTGCTGAAGCCATGGATCAACTGTATAAATTGTATAAAACCATTCTGATTGAATGTGTCAAAAAAGGAGAGAGTAATGCAAAGGTTTTTCAACAGATTTTAGGCCTGATTGTTTCAGCCCGAGCCCCACTTTCAATCAACAGCATAATTGCCTTTCTACCTACTGATATCAATCTGTATACCATTGAAAGAGTCATTGAAAGCATGCAATCAGTTTTGTATGTGGACAAAAACAACAAAAATGTTATTAGAGTGTGCCATCCATCTTTTGCTGATTATTTGACCAATAAAGGCAAGTGTGCACTTGATTTTTACATTAATGAAAAAGAGAGAAATGCAGCAATTGCTCAGAAATGTTTAAACATCATGACTAACAAACTTAAATTCAACATCTGCAATTTGGAAAGCTCATATGTTCTGAATGAAGATGTGAATAACTTGGATGAGAAAATTGACAAGAATATTTCAGTTGACCTTCAATACAGCTGTCTATATTGGGCAAGTCATTTGTATGATTCTTCTGCAGACAAATTAAATGCTGCTGCTATTTTATCACTGCTGAAAAAGTTTTTATGTGGCTGTCACCTTTTATTTTGGCTTGAAACTCTCAGTCTTCTTGATCATATGGGAGTTGCAATTGAAAGTCTTTCTGAAATATCACAAGAAAACCAAGTAAACCATGTATTGCGTAAAAGTGGCAAATACATCCATCACAGTCTTGTTCAAGCTGCTGTAGATGCATATAGATTTGTTAGAGCATTTTTTAAAGTTATCTCTCTGAGCACACCACATTTGTATATTTCAGCACTTACATTTGCACCAAGTGAAGCTTTAGTAGCCAAAAACCTTAAATATTTTAGCAACACTATTGTACTTACTAAAGAACAGCAGAAAAGGTGGTCACCATGTGTGCTTGTGATGAGCAGACATATAGATTGTGTATCATCAGTATCATTTTCACCTGATGGTCAAACAATTGTATCAGGCTCTCATGATGGAACTATACAAATGTGGAATGCAAGTACTGGAGCACCAGTTGGAGGCCCACTTTATGGTCATATAGGATATGTAAAATCTGTTGCTTTTTCACCTGATGGTCAACACATTGTTTCAGGTTCAAATGACAAACTTGAAACCTTGTACATTTCGAATATTCATACATGTACAACTGTTACAATACTTAAGGATCATACTAGTAGTATTAATTCTGTTGCATACTCATCAAATGGCAAATTCATTGCTTCTGGTTCTTCTGATAAAATTGTTAGAATTTGGAATGCAACTACAGGTATACTTGTTGGTAAACCATTTATAGGCCATACCAATGCTGTGACATCTGTTGCATTTTCTCCTGATGGAAGTTATATTGTATCTGGATCACATGATCACACATTGAGAATTTGGAATATACAAACTTGCATGGAAAAATGTCTTGAAGGACACACAAAATGTGTTACTTCTGTTGCGTTTTCTCCTGATAATACAAAAATAGTTTCAGGCTCAAGTGATGAAACCATATGCATATGGAATATGCAAACTTGTAAAATCATTGGAAAACCATTGAAAGGTCACAAAGATGTAGTTAGTTCTGTGGCATTTTCACCTAATGGTATGTGGCTTGCATCAGGTTCTTGGGATAAGACTTTGAGAATTTGGTCTGTAAAAAGTGGTACATTAGTTGGAATATTTAAAGGTCATACACAATGGGTACAGTCTGTAGCCTTCTCACCAGATAGCCACTGGATTGTTTCAGGCTCATATGATTGCACAGTTCGCATCTGGGATGCAACAATGTTGGATCATAAGAAGGAAAAAAACCGGTCAAAGTTATTTCCTTCAATATCTGATTTCAAATTGTCACAATATCCTGCAGTCCATACTAAAATAATACTTTCTGTTGCATTTTCACCTTGTAATAATTATATTGTATCTGGTTCAGCAGATTCATTACTGAGGCTTTGGAATGCAGAAACTGGTGCTTCTGTAGGGAAACCATATGAAGGTCACACTAACTGGGTTATTTCTGTTGCCTTTTCACCTGATGGCAAGAAAATTATTTCAGGTTCATATGACAGAACAATATGTATTTGGGATGCATATAAGAACAAACTTATTAAGCAAGCTAAAGGCCATACTCATTATGTTACATCAGTTGCATTTTCACCAAATGGTGAATATATTGCATCAGGCTCAATTGATATGACAGTGTGCATATGGCATGCATTGACTGGTGAACCTGCCAAAAAACCTTTTCGAGGTCATACCAATAGAGTTACATCTGTGGCATTTTCATATGATAGTCAATTGATTGCTTCCGGTTCAATGGATAAAGCTATTTGCATTTGGAATGTACAAACTGGGGCACTTGTTGGTCCTCCATTAAGAAATCATAATGGTGGGATATATTCTGTTGCCTTTTCACCAGATGGTAGCAAAATAGTCTCAGGTTCAGAGGATAACACTGTTCACATATGGGATGTGCAAACTGAAGCTCAAATAAATAAACTTATAGGCCACAAAGCAAGTGTTAGATCTGTTGCATTCTCTCCAGATGGCAATTGGATTGCTTCTGGTTCATTTGATTCAACTGTGCACATTTGGAATGCACATACTGGAGCACCAGTTGGAAAACCTCTTGTGGGCCACAGTTTTGAGGTAGAATCTGTTACATTTTCACTAGATGGAAGCAAGCTAGTCTCAGGTTCATGGGGTCGAACTATACTTGTATGGGATATTCAGGTAAGGGAACTTTGTCAATTGTCCAATATTTTCTAACAATTTTCTGTTAGAATATATCAGAACCCAGAATACAAACCAGGATTCCATTGGAGCTTCTACCATGTTCAACACAATTAGGACGAAAAGTCGATTCTGATGGCTGGGTCCGACAAGGAGAGGGCAATTTGTTACTATGGGTGCCAGTGGAATATCGCAAAAATATCTTGTATGGTGCTAAGGAGCCAGTCACATTTGATTGTTCTCAGTTTGTGCATGGTACAGATTGGCAGAAAGTATATACATCAAATGTACATATGTAGAAGTTGCTTGTATTATATAAATTGTCAATTTCAATATTTTTGTTGATGTAAAGCCCAGACAGAAGTCAAGAAAATGATAAAGTTCAATCCCAACACAGACGGCCACATTGCAATGAATTTAGTACAGGTCTTGAGAGTAATTGCAAGGAATATCAGTGGGTTGAAAGTGCAGCAGCGTAGAAGTGTGACATTATGTACCCTCGTAACGCATCACACGGCACGTGGCATGGGGCGTGAAAGATGCCAGAAAAATTGTAGGCGGATCAGAACTGAAAGAGCCACGGCCGATTTGAATTCTATTTCGCCATTCAAGTTCAGTTGCTGCTGTTGAATCTGAGACCCTTCTCTTTCTCGTTCCTTCTACCATCCTTGATGGCTGTTACTGCTGTTGCTAGTTGAACCTGCCAGTGACGCAACAGTGAAATCGTGCTTTCATCAACCACCGTGACTGCTTGGACTGGAAGGAGGAAAGGAAGGTCAAAGATCGTTCGTTTGTGGCGAAGATTTGCGGGAAGGGAGGCTGCGAGAAGGGGTTCGTTTGCGACGATCGAATTGCTGCTTTTCAACTTGATTCCCAGCGTCGGACTGGACGTCTAACAACCTCGTAATCATAAAGCAACGTTGACAACTTCAACTCCTCCCAACCAAGACACGTCTGGAGGTAAACGCCTCTCATCGCAAACTTGTTCACTACAACACCCACTTCGCTCGCCAGGTATGTAGCCGCTTTGCCTCTCATAGGAAAGACGAGTTGAACTGCCTTTGTTACCTTAAGTCTATCAGTCTTCGGCTTCAAAGGTTCACAACCACACACTCGCTCATCTCCTCACTCCTTAACAACATTAGCAAGCGATATCTCATCTAGGTCCGTCGTTCTCCCACACCCTACCTACCATATTTACAACTAATATAATATTCCGCAGTTAGGATGACCACACAAACATCCCGACTTCCCTCTCTCCCCTTGTCACCTACATCCCAAATACCCAAACCCCTCAAGTCGCCCACGTCACCAACCTCTCCTTCCTGTCTGTCCCTTTCGACTTCAGGATCGGCGGGAGCAGGGCCGTTGTCAAGCTCGTTGCCGAGCGCTCTATCACTTCCTCAGCTCTCCCTCCTCCCGCGACAAAAACCTCTAGGTCAAACTCAAACCTCCACTTCTCCCTCTGAGGGACAAGGAACGATATCTAGCACCACATCTGCCGGCGCATCTTCCTCAACTCCCAACAAACTCAAAAAACCACAATCCCAAACTCAGCCTCAAGCCTCATCGCATTTGTACGGATACACCTCCCCAGGAAGCACCACGTCAACACCTAACGGAGGAGGGTTCAGCGCAGCCATGGGCGATATAGGACAAAGTCCGGGGAATACAATCCATTCTCCTACACCAGCACCAGCACCAGCTGCCGCACCGTCTTCTACATCTTCGCCGTCCAATTCAAATTCTGGATCGGGATCGTTGGGGTCGGGGATACCAAAGTTCAGGTCGTCGCGCAATATGCTGGGGTTGAAGTTGTCGAGCAGTTCTGGGTCTAACGCAAACACAAACGCAAACGGGAGTACGGAAGGCAAAGACAACATATCCACCCCAGCGCACAAACGCTCTTTCTCCACATCCCCCAAACCATCCCCTGCCCCCACCCAACGACCGCATACGGCCCCTCGTCCAAGTGGCCCTTTAAAATCCCCATCCCTTTCGCCATCTCGCTCTCAATCTACAGCAGCCAACGCTCCGACTTCTCCTGCATCCAAGAACAATTTCCTCCCATTCACATCCCGCGCATCTATATCCGTCGACCAGCCTTCACTCGTCGGACTTGGGGTTGGAGGAAGTGGAGGGCGAAACCTATGCCAGTTGGGATGGTATCGTCGACATTGTCTTTGCTGTTCCTCTCATCGTCTTCGCCAACAATGTCGTTGACGTTCCCGCGGCCGAAGAATGATCAAGGGAGCAAGATGGGTCAGTATCTAGTCATATGGGTGGACGGGACCACCACCACCACCTCAGGCATAGACGGTACTTTCGTGTTCTGGCGACATCGTTTCGGGGTGGACGGTGTCTTAATACGCCTGGTATCGATGAAGGTCCCGAAAGAGTTCTTACTCTGTTGATCGAAGATTTGTCTTGGTATGGAAAGGAACTGGATCCGCAGATGTGAATGTGAATGGCTTCTGGAATCCACCGTCTGTGCTTATGAGGGTCTGATAAACATGTCCGATACACTTACGACACTATCCAAGACCAGCTATGCTCTTCTTGCAGGGTTGCCCATCTGCCGCAAGATGCTGCTGAACAATGCAGACAAACATCAAGTGTCAGGTAATTCGGCAAGGACCTGTTTGTTGGGAGATACCCTTGCAGAGTTGCCATTTTCTCGATCGGACGAGAAAGGCTGAATGCAGATATTTTGATCGCTTATTTAGGTGAGCAATGTGGACCACACAATGGAGGTTCAAATATTCCAGCACGGGAATCATGATTGTGAGTACATTCATATCGCGAAGCCAAAACCTGATATAACTGAAATCCTCCGAGTGCCGAAATTTTGACTACCCATGTCTGTTTCGTTCATTTGTTCATTCATGCAATGCTTTGCTGCATTAACTGCCACTAGTCGGCCTGTTGGACAAAATCGTGTTACCTGTTTTGTCTATCCCTTGCATATGCTACGACAACGATACCGAATGATAAACTGGTTGACTCATACACTGGCAATATTCGGCAGGAAACATACTTCCTTTTAATTACCTCACACCACCATCGCGTCTTATTACACATTGACTGTCTTTTTCCATTCGCAGTAATTTTTAAATGTGTTCAACAATGTTGTCAAATCGGTGTCAGACTGATCTCCTGCAGGTCGCTACAGTTCGGTAAACTCTATCTACGAGTGTGCTAGGCGGGGGTTGGCCGCGTGCTTGTTGGCGGAGGATTGGTGATGCTTCGGTCGGTCGTGGAGGCTCGTCCGTTGCTTGGTCGTGCTGTATTTGCCAGTTAGGTATCGCGCGATTGCGGCACAATTATCCTGCTTATTATAAAGTAACTACTGTATATATCGCAGATGTACGCAGTATACATCTCACGAATATAATGTGAATGTGCAAATCTCGCGAATCCACGATAAGGAAATAGGCAAGGTCATAATGTAACACTCATCGCAAAGAAAGATAAAATGCTTGTACTGCTCATGCGTCCCCGAGAATAAGTGTATGAGAGGGAAAGGTCCATTACGCCTAGTCGCTGCAATTGATCTCACCGTTCAGACATTAGGAGATAAGGCTGAGCACGAGTTCATCCGCGGGTAACCCGGACCCGTACCCGCGGATCTTTTTGGTTCAAAAGTGATGTCATGGATCCGTAATCTTACGGCTCTGTCGGCATCAGTAGTTCATGGATCTTGTTCTCACGGTTCTGCGGGTACTCGCGGGTTTTCAAAACCCACAAGTACTTGCGGGTAACCCGCAAGTACTTGCAAGTGTCCGTATATCTGTAACTATCAATTTATATACATTCATTTCTGGGCATGTTTGTGTGCGTACGGCACTTCTAAGTGGATGATACAGACTCCCCTTCACTCGCGGCACCAACAGCCTTCACAAAACGCGAGTTCTTCTCACGGAAATGTTCTATGATCTGTGCTTCAGGCACCAGTCCCTCGACATCCAACCAGGAACTCAATACTGTCGCCGCGCGCATGGATTCGTCAGATAAGGCATGGCGGCGCTTCGAGACTGTGAGTCCACCGCGCGAGAATGTGCGTTCGACATCGGTGGAGCTCGCTAGATAAGAAAGTGATCAGTGGCGGCACAAAACAGTGTAAAAAAATACATACCAGGTGCGGATAGAATGTCAAGTGCCATGGCGGCAAGTGGGTTGTTGTCGGCAAGCATCCCGCTCCACCATGTAAGTGGGTCTTGTGCGGTACGGATAGGCCCTGTGCTAAGCCAGTCTTTGATTGGATCGGACTTGTCGTCAAGTCCGTACTCGTTGATCTCCCTGAAAAAGTCGTCCGCGCGATTGTTACGTTCGGTTTGCTGTAGATAACGTTAGGCAACATCTATGAATGAGATAACGAGAACTTACTGTGCACTCGGTGACACGGGTGCCGGCGTAGTTCTTCTCATACTCTGCGCGAAGGAGAGTGATGGCGTTGTCGATCCATTCAGTTGGCCAGCCTTGCCTTGTGAAGTAAGATGTCTTGTATTGCGGATGAAGGACTGTGAAGTGGATGACTTGTTAGTTATGCATCTAGATAATTCAATTAAGAACGCTTACGCATCGCGCATCGGTACATAATAGAGTCATCCGTCTTTGAATAGTATTTGTTTAAAACTTCCACCCCTCGTGCCATTGCGGCTCGAACAACAGGGTGGAGTGCTTCATCAATCACTGCGGCGGCAAGTGTGTCGGTGAGCGAGTCGATGAGAGGAATAACTTCGTGAATGAGGGGGACAGCGGACTTGGAAATCCGCTCCGTTGCCGCGAGGAAGCGCTGTTGTAAGGCACATCAGTAATGATTCGAAATGAAATCTGATAGAAACTCACCTGAAGAAGTGGACTAAGCTGTTTAAGGACGTCCCATTCATCTTTGGATAGCTGATACTTCTTCAGTTTTGGCCCTTGAGACGTGTTGTGTTGATCCATCGCGACCAGCTTGTCGATTGTGGGTTGAAGGACGAGGGCGCGCTTGAGTGCCGTGGCGACAGAGTTCCATCGTGTTGGCACAGCGCGCATCAGGACAACGTGACTGATCTTGAGTTTGGCACACAGCTTCTCCGTGTCGTCACGTAGGAGAGGGGAGTGGAATACGCGCTTCGCGAGACCCAAGATCTGAAATATAGTTAGAACTCTGAAATGTCAAATAAAAAAGCACGAACCTTTGTCATTGCATAGCAACCTAGATTCACATCGGCAGCTGTCAGGTCCTGGACAATGTCAAGCTCATTCGCGATGGCAGCAATGAGGCGATCATCGCTCTCATCACGCGCGGCGTCGGTTTCAAGGTCGTCCTCGTCATCCACTTCCTCCTCAACCTCATCGTCCTCGTCAAACAGGTCGGCATCGGCAGTGTCGGCGTCGGTACCAGCATTCTTGGATCGCGTGAATTGGGATAGGATTGCCTGAAAAATATTAGATAGAGAAGAGCCACAAAAGAAGCAATAGAAATGTACCTTAACAATGAGATTCAGAACGTGCGTGAAGCATCGGATACGATGCTGAGAGGTGAACGGGGCATCCGGCAGGAGGGTCTCAAGCTCGGTTACAAGGGTGTCGTTGTTCGAAGCACTATCTGCTACCAACGAGAGAATCTATGGATCAATCAGCATGGTATTCAGCCTTTGAATGCATCAGTCTCACCTTCTTTTCAATCCCGTACTCTTGGAATGCCTTTGCAAGTTCCTCGGCAAGGTAGACGCCGGTATGGCGACGTTTCAAGCTGGAAAAAGAGCCGGTCAGTCATCAGATGCAAATGTGAAGTAAAAAAACTGTACATGATGAAGTCAAGGATGAAAGAAATGACTTTGCCTGCGTCGTAGTACTGTATAGTGATCCCAAGGACCGATATGACGTTTGGGGAAGTCCATCCGTCAATACCGACGTGAAGAGAACGCGCCAAGGTCTGCAGCAACAATCAGCGAGGACATGATAATTGATGGGATACTGGACTAACCTTAAGGAGTGTTGAAACTGCGCCACGACTCATGGAAAAGATCTCCTTGATGTCACGGGCTACGGTGAAGCGAGATGGTATGTCGACCTTGGAGCAGAGCATAAGAAACATGGCCTGGAGTTCTGGGTCCTCAGCAATCAGGAATGGGCAGTGATGACGCGCGATCCATGTGGCCAAAAGGAACCGAAACTTTGCTCTGTCATATGTGGAACCACCCAGAAAATCCTTGAGGACCTTTGTGGCACGAGCGTCGTCTGGACTGCACTCATCGACGTGACGTTTCAGGTTGCTGGTTGACGTGTCGTGGCGAACCCGAGTGACGAAGACTGAGCCTGAGGTGTTGCTAATGTACATAAATAAAAATGTAAGACAATGGCAGGATGATGGACTCACGTTTCCTTCGCACAAATAAATTTGTATCGGATTTCTCCATCCACCTCTATAATTGTCGGCGGGGAATGGAAGTGGTCATAGACGGGTGATCGCCACTTAGCAATCTGTGCAGCTGATTACAAGGGTGTTAGAGACTAGTTGGAGGGCATGAGCGCATGCGTACATACCTAGGATGTCCTTAGCAGAAGACTTGTTTACGTCGTAGCGTTCCAAGAATGCACAACACATTTCTTCAATAGTGGAAACACGACCACATTTTGCAGGGGGTCCAGCATCATCAGGAGCAGGAATACTGGCTGTCGAAGTCGCAAGCGATGGAGCAGGAGAGGCAGCACGACCACGCTTGGCAGGCATGATGATATGGAAATGGGGGTGATGTTCGAGTTCACTGAAGTACAATGCTTTTAACGTCTAACCTCCAGCTGAATCAGGTGTTTGACTCACTGTGCAATGGCCACATCGGACCTCCATTTCTCGACCTTCATTGACGGGTCATCCATTGAACAAACCAGGGCGAGCGGGCTTGCGTTGTGGGCGAGCGCGCGCTGTGTTGTTATTCGGCTGTCGGACAGCTCAATTCAACAGAACCTCGGGTCCGACGGGAGTCAGACATTGACCAGGTTTGATCAAGTCCGACTCCATGCCTACGTTGTCTCGCGGGACCTGTGTCAATACTGGCTGTCACTATAGTAGAACTATAGTAAGCCTTATGCTACACCACCATGGTTGCATACGCCCAGCCATTTTCTACTATGGTTATTGCCATACGTAGGTGCCCTTCTGGGTGCCTTTTGGATCCTCGTTTGGGTGCTCGTCAGGGTGCCCAGTCCTTGAACAAATAGAGAAAAATAGGAGAAAATCGGAATAAATCTGAGAAAATCGGGAAAAATCGGGAAAAATCAGAATAAATAGCAGAAAATCGGAATAAATCGCAGAAAATCATATTAAATCAGAATAAATCATGGAAAATCAGGAAAAGTCAGAATAAATTGCAGAAAATCAAAATAAATTGTGGAAAATCGGAAAAAATCAGAATAAATCCGAATAAATTGCAGAAAATTAGAATAAATGCCGTAAATTGTTGAAAACTGTAATTAAATTGTGGATAATCAGAATAGTGCAGGATGGTTGGAATAAATTGGAATAAATGCATATAAACGGTGAAAAATGCACTCAAATTGTTCATGATCGTAATAAAGACAGTATGATTGGAATAAATCAATGAAACAGCAGAAATTCTGAAATAAATCAGTAAAATACTGTAAATAGGCAATAAATAGTGAATGGTTGTAATAAATCAATAAAAATCAGAAAATGTGAAATAAATGATAAATGATTGAATGGATCAGTGAAATGCTGAAAGGGCTTGAGAAGACTTAATAGTGTATATTTACTAGCTCAGATACTTGAAATATTAAAAATAATGCAAAATTTGTATTTTGATATACATAGTATTGTACTGTAGCATATGATTTGTGATTTGAAGGATTCTGTATTCAAAAGGATCTGTCATACACCTGAAAGTAAGAAAATAGTCAACTGA
>ML170324.1:9237-34818 GCA_004355085.1 Rickenella mellea | reverse complement strand
ACAAAACCTTGCATCTGTCATTGTTATACAAACTCTCCATACAATATGTCCCATCTGGCGTCTCAAAGGAATTTATGACTATTACTGTTTGCATCCTCATCTGTCTGTCTGTCTGTGTGTTCGTCTGGTCTGATCGCAACTGTTGTATCCCTGCGTACTTGTTTGACTAGCAACCATCGCACTGCACCGCATCGCACAATCGGTCATGATCATTTATTTTCACCTTTAGAACGGGGAGTCGAAGTGGAATTCCGAATTAACGTGTACAACATGACAAACTCTAGAGCAATTATCCTACTGTTCCACGATTCTCCTGTCGTCCACCGCGGGGACGCGACTCGTTGTGAACCAATTACACAGGTATCCGTACCGCGCCTCGACATGCTCCTGACTTCGTCGGATGGAGTGGTGCTAAAATGCTGACGTTGATATCACACTAGTAGTGTCTGATCCCGTCACCTCCGGGCTGGCTGGACTGTTTCTCAACCTGGTACGTCTACATCTTACAGTAATCGCACTTCCTTTCAAAAATGATTTCGACGGGTTCAATCAGAGCCACGTAAGTCAACGGCACGATTCGCACTGCAGGTGAAATCAGGAAATTACACCTTAGTTTGAACGAAAATATCTGACCTGGTTTCATCACCAAGGTAGTCGCAACGGTGTTTGTCGTCTAACAGCCGGACGTCATACAACCGGAGTGTTTCCTGCGTCGGCACGACTGTCAGGACGTTGCGTGACCCCGCCGCAATACGGTGGTCAGAGGCTATTAATTCGAAGTCCTTGGTAATAGGTTCGAGAATCCTGCCTTCGCCTTTATTGTTAAAATCGGGCACCGCATTTCCGTTAATTCGTATTTCAAAGGTTCCGGATGGGACATATCGCAACCTCAACACCAAACCGCCTTCATTCGGCCAATAGAACACGACTTTGCAAGTAGAGCCTGGCCGCATAAAGGCAAACTGGCCATCAATCGGCAAGTGAGCCTTTTCAAAGGAGATAGATGTTTTGGTTCCGAATGTCGACATGTTCTTTTTCACAGCCGCCTGGATTTCTGAAGGCATAGATTCTGGAGGCCAAGTTTCTTTTGGAAATTGCTGGAAACGAAAATGAGATAATGTGGGGGTTTTCTTGCACGGCTTTTGTGAAGGCCGCCACTCCCCGACTTCCTATCCCATGCGTTTGCAAGACAATCGACGTCAATGACACCACTTTCGATTCTGTAACAATCTCGGTGAATTTCTCCGCAGTCTCGTCGTCCATTGGATCGGAAACGGATGACCCTAAGAGTACCAGGAGGACAACAGACTTATTCCTCTTCAAGGCTTTGATGACCGACGCAGTGTTGCCGTTCTGGTTGACTGCCTTGCCAGCCCGTCCATGCCTCATAACGAGCTCCGTTATCCTTTCTCGAGACGAGTGGATTGAAAATCCCTCACCGCCCCTCGTGGTCGATCATTTCGAGAACGTCATCCCACGCTTTCCCGTAAACTCCCTCGTTACCATCGTTCACGGTCCGAAGCATTCTCTCCCTCTCGTTTTCCAATCTGAGCAGCATCCGGTCCCTTTGTCTTGCGAGGCGAGCCCGCGAGTCTCTTCCGCGTTCCTTGTCCAAGCGTTTTCTCACACACGCCTGGTCTTCCTTGTACTCAGCGAACGGTCCTGTGCTTCTCAACTCCAATAAATTGTTTGTCATCGCCTCGTGTTCCCTCCAAAGTAGATGCTCGAGTATTTTCGACTCTTCAATAAGCAACATTTCCAACTCGGCCCACTCATTGACCAACTGGAGAATGAGATCATGCTCTTGAACATGCGACGGGTCATCCGATTGTTTCACATTCTCCAAATGTTTCAACTCCTCCCGTTCATCCTCTGCATCAGCCCTCACTTGTGACATGTAGGATTCGATCCACTGTTCCCTCTTCCGGTCAAGCGAGATCTTCCGACACTGCAGCCTTCCATTTTCAAGGTATAATCTGTCGCACCACGGCGAGTCAATGAACCCTGCCTTTCGAGAGATTCCTGAAGTCGGGTTTGAATCGTCTTGCGGGATATATCCAGTCTCGAGGTCTGGATTAGCAACTTCCAATGTCCACGTCGTGGTGAAGTTATCGCATTCTTGCATCAGGTTAGCATCCCTCGCACGGAGGGCTTTAATGATCGTGCGATAATGTTTGGAAATATCCTCGTTAAATTTGAGCTGTCGATTACTCTCTCTGCTCGTCCTGTTGCCTATGATGACCTCCATGCCTCCGCTGAAGTTTTCCGGCGCCGAAGTGCAATAAAACGTCAGCTGGTCGGTGTAGTCATCACTCACGCATAAGAATGAATTTCCATCCCGGAAGTCTGAAATGACCAGATACAGTACTCTCTTCATTTTCTCTGGATCACTGCGTGTGAGACTGTAGAATAGGTTCACATTGTTGTCCTTGAAGCTCTTGAACACGATCCCGGTGTACGACCTGACTTCCTCCCCGAAAATATGTTCCTCAACGATAGGAATTATTGCTTCAGTTTCACGGTACAAGTCAGTCGAATATCGGTTGCAAGTGGCCAAAGGAGGATGGCGACTGAGCTCGACACTGCGAAACACAATTCCAGGATGGTCATCCCATTTGGGATTCCAACCCCATATTACAGCCCGTAGCACTGACAACGCAACCTCCGAACCCAGCCAAATCAATGGACCAAGCACAGTATTGTCCCTGGTACTGGCCAGTCTGCGATGCCTTCACTGACCAAATAACCTTCCTTAACCTTGCGGAATTCCTCCCTCAGCATTCGCAGGACCATCGAGTCTGGTATATCGTTTTCATGGGATTGCTTTCCTCCCTCATCGCCACGCGAGTTCCTGGACTTTCGACGCGGCACTGTGTCTCCCCTTTCTACGGCAGGATGCCTATTCACTTCATGTAGCTAGGAGCGGGCTCCCGCCTTTCCCCCCGTCTTGTGTAGGAACCTTTCAAGGCTTCGGAGACACACCTCGGATGATTGAACTGCACTCCATTTCAAATGTGGTGTTGGGGAAATATGCTGAACATACAACACGAACTTGTGGAGCGTCATGAAAGCCAACCGTTGCTTGGTGATGACCATCATTCGCTGTTGAGTGATGAATTGTACTGCAACCGCGACCAGAACAGTCCCAAAAACTCTGGCTATTGGTAGGAACCAACTCGACCGTAACGCAAGATTGCCGCGACTGTGTAGGATCAGAAACACGTATGGTGTGAGCCCGAGAACAGAAATGAATGCAGTCACAGGCAACATTTCGATGTTCCAACGCCGACAGTTGGACGCTACCGTCAACCTCTGAATATCTTCAATGCGAAGATTTTCGAGCAGGGATTGAAGGCGTAATTCCGCGACATAACAATCATTGTCCCTTCCAAACATGATTAACGGTGATGCCACGCCGCTCGGAGTAAATCCCGCGTCCCTCAATTTCTTCGCCCCAACGAAATTCCAGCGCTTGATGTTGATGCTGGCAATGAGAACTTTGAAGCCCGCTTTGGTGACTCCTAGGCTTCCGAAAATAGATATCGGAGTTGCTGCGACACACAAGTAGCCGTCTTTTAGCGCCGAGCCAATTTGATCCTCGCATTGCTCCGTCCCCAGGAGTGGGAGAAGTGCGGCGACATCTTGTATCCCTCCGGTTAAAGTGGAACCAATGGGCACTCCTCCACCAGCGGCGGAGGCGGTGGTGTTGGAAGCCATAGATATATAGTGCGACTACTCAGATATCATCAATGAAATCGCCACGTGGCAATCTTTGCGTAACATATGGCTCACGAGTCACGATGGGCTTATACAACTCCCTGGTAGTGATATGTTTAGTGGATTGGTAGTTTTTGAAGAGCAGTGAGACTCGTTTGCGATAGCGGTGTAGAGAGTGCAAAGATTGGACGTTGGAAACCGATTCGAGACGTTTTACGACCTTCGTGGTGTAAAAGTAAGTTGGTTGTACATTGATGGTGGGCGGACGGGTTAAAGAGAGGTAATTGTCCACGCCGGGAAAGGCGTGCGTTTGGATTCATGGACGTCGGAGCGACCATACCATGTCCGATGGGCGCTTGTTCGATGGACTGAGTGAACGAAAACCCACGATGACCAGGGTTAGGGTTAGAGGTGAACCTTTCGTTTTCGGTCGCCGATCTTGTTCAGATTCACGGATCGCGCTATCAAGGAAAACACTTCACTCTACTTATTTAAGTGCGCGCGGTTATCCGCGCCTTGGTATACTCACCCGTATAAATTCAAAGCAGCTTGCCCTCCTGACTTTTTGGCGCGAACGCAAGATAACTTGACTGCGACCCAGCGACTTCGGGGCGTTCTATGATTTTCCTCATCTCCCGCTTCGCCTCTCCTTTACTCGCATTCGCGCTCTCAGTATCTCTTTCTCTATCCGGTCAACTCGCAATGCCGTCTCGCCACGGCCAAGCCACAGCCTAATCTACTGTCAAACCGCCTCCAAGAACGGGTACTTACTTGTCTCGACCCTTGTCGTCTTTACACTCTTCCAACACCTGATCTCGATCTCGATCTGCTTCTCCTTCCTACGCCGCCACCGCGAAAACTTCTCGTCAAGTCACAGGTCAATGATCTCAACTTTGTATAACGTCCCTTTCCCTCTTCTGAACCAACCGGACAGCCCACCTGATCCTGGGCTGGGAAGGTGTCTCGAACTTGACATTGTTCACCAACAAACGTTCATAAACAAATGTGTCCCAAATAGTCTGCTCATGGGTGAAATTGAACAGGATGGATGTTTGTGAACAATGATAACTGAGGTCTCATACTCTGATGTGTTCTCCAGCTAATATCTACTGCTGTTAGTACTGCCTATACCGGCTACATCCACCTACATGCAAACGTACTTTCGACCAGCCGCCGGCACCGAACAGCCATAGGCTCCTGCGACCACGAGCCATTGGCCTCTCTGCATATTATCATTTTTCGCCGTATGACGTGAAGTATTTCACCAACACCGGCAAATCTTCTTTCATTGAGATGTCCACAACTTTCTCGCGGTCCCCCGTCCTCTTCACAGCTAGAATATCACCACGCCATGGATGGTTCATTTTGCCACCTGTTAGACTGATAATGCTCTTATTCGGTGGCGACCCGTCCGTCAGAAACTCGTCATGAAAAATGACTTCGATACCCATCCCACCTCGAAGCGGAGGACCGTTTGGTCCGTCGAGCAATATCCACCTGGTGTCCCGACTCCCAGGGATATAATCATCCGGTTTGGTGCTGTGAAAAACGAAGCCGAAGTCCTCATCTCTGTTGGCTTCGTGTTCTACTTTTACTAGTCGCGGTTTGATCTCGTGGGCAGGGAAAAGTATACAGTCCACTTTGAAACGACCCGGAATTGTGCCCCGGGGAAGTGCTTGTGTAGACATAGAGACATGACAAACTCTCTTATGGTTTTGCCAGTCCTGTGAATGACAAATTACAAACTGGACGGAGAAGCGCCGCATTTTAAAATACTTACCTGCTTCTGGTGCTCCTTAGAACAGTAATATGACAACGCACATCTGGAACAACGCTGAGTCGACATTGTCTCGCAAACTGCGCATGGTCTTGCTTTTGGTGCCATTGTGGTGTGCGTGGACATGGGAGGCACAGTCGGACGGTTTCAAGATGCGAATGGTCTTAAAAATGTCCGTTTAGCGCCTGAAGATTGATTACGATTGCGATAAGAATGAGCATATGACTATGCTAACGTTACAGTTCACAGCGCTTCATTTTGAATCAATTGTGTGTCAGTCATGGTACCATGGTGATCTCCAACGAAGGAATGTTATGGAATGGGCCGTGAGATGCCCACGAGCCTTGAATAAGAAATGCGTGTGTCCCCCGATGGTTTGGACGGTAACCGGAGATTTCACTGAGTTGGAAGCGCTCGCGAGAACTGGAATATAAATGCCCTGTGCAGTGGTGGACTTTACAACATAGCCAACGCTTCGTAAGATGATCAATAGATGTGGTTACTCGAGTACTGTAATATGTTGTGCGGGTGCCAGTGGCGCAGAACCAACGAATTCTCAAAACACACTGGCAACTGGCGTTGTTCTCGAATTTAGTAAAGGTACAGATCACGTGTCAGGAGACGCCTGCCCTAGACCCACTATCATGTTCTCCACGCTCGTCGCGCGAAACACAACAACGCGGTCATCCCCACTCCTCTGGTCAAGTTTAGTACCCACGACTAATGTATTCTGCAATGTTCGTCTCCAGCAGTAATTCTAAATTTAACTGCGCCAATGGTCCCTTTGACTCGGCGAACTGTGACTTGGAATTCTACGCAGAATCTAGTCTTTTTCGAATCTCGAGGCTCGCAATGACGTGGCGCAGTTTTACATGATCCACACCTCATTCACGCGGATCTTAAGCCGGAGAACACTCTGCCCGTTCGGAGTTCATTTCGAATTGTTAATTACAGCAAAGTACGCTATACCATCCCCGAATTTTTCGCTACAGTATGCTGACTGATTACCTTGTATCTAGCGAAACGCACCATCATACCAGAAGCGCGTATTATGGGACACGGAGATTCTCCTAATCGACTTCGGAAGTGCCACGTTTGAGGCAGAGTACCATTCGACTGTCGTCTCGACTCGACACCAAAGATAATCCCAGGTAATTCATCGTTCGTCATTCCTTTGCTCTCCAACGATAGGGGCTAAACTATGATTACCAGCTCTGGGATGGTCAAACTCGTGCGACGTCTTCTCCTTAGGTTGCATGTTTGTCGGGTTCTTCACCTGCTTCGCCCTCTTCCGAACGCACGACAACTTCGAGCACCTCGCCATCATGGAGATGGTCATGGGCCGTATGCCCGACCGTTTTGTGCGCTCCGGCTCCAGAAGCAAACCGGGGCTCTTCCGCGAAGGCGGCCGACTGGATTGGGTCAAGCCGGAGGCGAGCAGGCCGAGTAAGGAGGACGCGAAGGGGACGCGGGGTCTGCAGGATTTGACACCGCCGAAGGGTGCGGTGAACCCGCATTTTTTAGATTTGGTGGTTAGGTCGCTGGCGCGTGATCTGGCGCAGAGGATATCGGTGCGCGATGCGCTTGAGCATCCGTATTCTATGCTCAATATTGCGATGGAGGACTGGGAGGTGGAGTTGGTAATCATTTGCTGCTGATGCTGTTGCGACTGCGAATGGCATGACGTTGTTTGGTGGGTTAGTAGCGGAGCGATGGAGATGCTTGCTGGACCATTAGAAGACCCTTGGAACTAGCCTGGCCTGGCTATAGCATCCTTCGTTGTCCCCGTGGGCGACATACATGGAATAGGTCGATCCCGACTAGCCTCCACACTGCCCGTCCGATTCTACCACTTGCTACCGAGCAACCCACTTCACTTCACTAGCTCATCTATCCATGCAACTATCCACAACCGACAATCTGGAATCAAGCCTCACAGTCTGTCCTCACCCAAATCCCAATCCTCATTTGGCTCCGAAAAGCTCACGTCCCTGCATTGCAATCCCGCACATTTCCATAAGCCACACCTTTGCATCTATCATGTTATACACCCTCCATACAATGTGTCGCATCTAGCGTCTCAAAGGAATTTTACTGTTTGCATCGTCGTCTATCTGATTGTCTGTCCTGTCTCTGCGTAATTCTTTGACTATCAACTTCGCATCGTGGTCACAATCTTTCACCTTCGGAACGTGGAGTCGAAGTGGAACTCTAAATTAACATGTACAACATAGAGACCCCCAGAACAATTGTCCTGCTGTTCCCCGAGTCTTCTGTTGTCCACCGCGAGGACAACCAGCCAATTTTTGGATCAACCAGGTATCATGATCTTATCTGCAAGTCGTCCCGTGGCCGGATTTGTTCTCAATCAGGTACAGTACGTCTACGTCTTTTGGCAATCCTTTCCGAAAACATTGCGACGGGTTTAAATAATAACGGAGACATCTGATTCCTAGTCCATGCCCAATGACGGTACAATTTCAAATTGGCGTTTTGAAATACCGGCGACTTGTCTTTTTATGCCACTCTGACAAACTCCAGTCACCGATGAGAGCGAAACTTCATCCCATTTATGACGATGACGAATTTATCCACTGCAAGCTGACCTGTTTCAACCTTCCAGAGACAGGTGATAGTTCGATTCATCGTCCTTTATTTCACTGCGACTGTGAGGTTATGGAGCTCGAAGTGTGGAGTGATCCTTGAAACCACGTGAGGGTCAACTTTTTAATAACACTTATGGCGCTTATCCATATCGATGGAAGGCTATGCGATGCCGTATACCATAACGCCCAACGGCAATGGGAATGCGACAATCTCATACGGCGACCCACGATGGCCAGTTCTCCTGCCATAGTACCTGTTAAGGATCATCCTAACGACGATTGGCGAACCTGGTGGCAATCGCAGACTGACGACCTTGGCGCTGTCTTAGAGAGCACCGCTTCGTTCATGAATGATGACAGCAAGAAGAAATGCCTCGACATCGCTCGATCTGCGAGGATATACGAAGTAGGCATCCACTGACCTTGGGAAGATTATCAATTGTGTTCTGACATACCGCAAGAGGTTAACCGTCCTCATGTTCATGCACCAGTCCTTTCATGGTACACTGTTGAAGTTGAGTGGCCTGTGCATACACTCCCGTCATATTGACTTGTTCTGCGCAGTTTCCCAGATGCGCACCGTACTGCTCAAGCAACTTGGAATTCTTGGAGCGAGTTCCAATTGCTGACAAATCATCACATTGTTCGGGACACCATTTGTCAATCTTGTCAGGTGTTCTCCGATCGGTGCTTCGGTTTGTTATATTTCAACAATATATTCACATGCTATGATTAACCGCCATTGTTTCTTTTAGCCAATCCGCTACCAGTAAAGGGAATCGACGTCCAACGCATGATTGACCTGGATATTAGTGATATTCAGAGCAAAATATTGAGAGCATTGAGTAATCAAAGCGAGAAGAAGGCTTTTTATAGTAGTTGCCTCGATAACCCCATACCAATGCTCAATCTACTTCAAGAGGTGCGTTTCAATACGAACCGTTATCAACGACGTATTCTTCACGCCTCCTGTAGCTTTTGGATCGAAATGGGCCATCGTGCGAAAGCAATGTACTGTTGGCTCGCGCAATGTCTCGGCTTTCGAAACGTTCAGGTTGTTATCCCGATTGTCTCATTTTGTCAGATGTTGAACGAACTGGAGAGCATCCGGTTGCAGGCGGCGGGTTCGCAGATGTTTGGCGTGGTAACTCTGGTGGACGCCTAGTTGCCTTGAAGGCGTTGAGAATTTACGGCAAACCCTGCAGGGAAGCCACCTTCAAGGTATGTTGTTAGAGTCATGGTTTGAGCCTAACCAAGATGTCCCTTGTGCAGGAGTTTTGTCATGAAGCCACCATATGGCGACAACTAGTCCACCCCAACATCCTACCTTTCTATGGAGTGTTCAAAGGTGATGATTCCTTCGACCGCCTATGCCTCGTTTCACCTTGGATGGATGCGGGAAATGTCTCAACTTATCTGGCTACACACCCTAATGCCGATAGAATTTCTCTGGTACGGTTAAAATCCATTCGAACCAATTTCTTGCTTACATCAACCAACAGCTGGCTGATGTCACCAAGGGCCTAGATTACCTACATTTTTTTGTGACCCCAATTGTCCATGGGGATTTGAAAGGGGTGAGTGGGCAGCCACCTTGTTTATTTTGTGTGTGTTCAGGCGATTTCAGGCAAACATCTTTGTGACGAGTAGCTTAACAGCTTGCCTTGGAGACTTTGGTCTTTCACACTTCAAAGATTCGGTGGACAGCACTTCTGGCAGTACATCTGGTCACGCAACTGGCACCTTGAGATGGCAAGCACCTGAACTGTTTCAGAGAAACTGCGATGGTCAGGACACGCGACCCAGCCGAGAAAGCGATAGCTATTCATTTGGGTGTGTATGCCTCGAGGTAATACATCCACCATATCTCACTTTTTGCAATGACATAATGTTGGGCATAGCTTATGACAGACCGCCCCCCCTTCAGTGAGATTCGCACGGATTTTGCGGCTCTGGCCGCCATTATGGAGGCCAAGACTCCGGAACGACCGTCAGCAGAATTTGCGCATCGTGGCTTGGATGACTCACTTTGGGCTGTGATTGAGAAATGCTGGAATCGGGATCCAAGGCTTCGACCGACGTCTAAAGACCTCGTTGCCCACTTCAATGTGCGCATCAATGGGCCGCCTCAATTATTGCTATCCGATATAAATGTCCAGGAAATGGGCGCATTCTGCCGTCTCCGCGAAGGCATCATGGGGGAGAAAACTTTCCAACCGCTGGCTGTCACACACCCCGCTGGCAATGCATCCACCTACGCAAATGGAGTTTCTGCGATCTACCAGTTACCTGTGCCTAACCGCCAATCCGCACACTGGTTAATGAGCTTCCCGACTTCGGAAGTGGATACAGATTTGTCGCCAATCCTCGGCACACCAGTGCTGAAGAAACGCAAAAATGATGGACGCTCGGATATTTCTCCGCCGAGCAAGAGAATCTCTACGGGAAGTAAACTTGGAAACGTTATTGTTACCACGTACTCCAGGCAGAGCGACAGTAATGCTACGGCAGAAGGCGTATGTTAACTTCGATATTGCAGGAATGACGTGGAACAGCTTAACTTCCTTTGTTCTCATCGGCAGGCGGGCGACGACAAGCCTGAGGATGGCCACTACATTGTCATCCCAGACGATATGCTTTCTCGACGCTGTAAGTCTCGGTCTTTATACCCTCAACCACCCTGACATCAGACTAACGACTCGTGATTAGATCGAATTGTCCGTCTGCTAAGATCTGGCCCGTTTGGCAAGGTCGTTGAGGCTGTTGACGCCGTCGACCTCACACGCGTTGCGATCAAGATCATACGTGCCATTCCCAGATGTAGAAACGTGGGCAAGACAGAAATCCGGGTCCTCCAGAAGCTCAAAGAGCACGACCAAGACTATAAGTCCGTCTTGCTGTTGTTTTGTCTACAAAACACATGCATCCTTATTGATGATAATTTCTCCTATAGTAAATGCGTTCATCTATTGAATTGGTTTGAGCATCAGAATCACATATGCCTCGTCTCTGAGCTTCTTGGAACGAGCGTATACGAATTTCTGAAGAACAACGACTTCCAGCCATTTCCACGCAGACATATACAAGATTTTGCGCGACAGTTGTGCGAGAGCATATCATGTAGGCCATTCAACCACGACTTTCTTCTTTCCGTTCTCACTACATCGTGGTGTAGTCTTGCACGACCTACACCTCGTTCACACGGATCTCAAGCCGGAAAGTATCCTACTCGTACGGAATTCATCTCGTACCGTGAACCATATCGTCTCGAACAAAGTACGCTACTTTCCTCGTAGCTTACACAGCATCGTGCTGGCTGATCACTCCGCGTATAGGGTTGTTCGCATACACACCAGAAACGCATACTTGAAGACACAGACATTCGGATAACCGACTTTGATAATGCTACGTTCGAGGCAGAGTATCATTCAACTGTTATTTCGACACGACACTACCGAGCTCCGGAGGTCATTCAAGGTAAAGTTCCTGCCAACATTCATTTGCTCCACAACATAAATACCAGGCTGTGACAGGTTTGGGATGGTCATACCCAAGCGACGTCTTCTCACTAGGTTGTATCCTCGTTGAATTCTACACCGGCGTCGCTCTTTTCCAAGCGTGCAACAACTTGGAACATCTAGCCATGATGGAGAGGGTCATAGGCCGCATACCCGAACGTTTGGCTCGATATGCGGCCACCAGCAAGCCCGAGTTCTTTCGTGAAGACGGACGACTTGATTGGCCGAAAACGGTGACAAGCAGGCAGGGCAAAAAGATCAGGAACTTGAAGAAGCTAATACCACCGGAGGATGCTGTGAATCAGCTGTTCTTGGATCTGTTAGTGCAATTGTTGGCTTACGACCCGGCGCAAAGGATATCGGTGCGAGATGCGTTGGAACATCCGTATTTTGCGTTGGACATACCAATGGAGGATCATCGAAATGAGAGAGAGGAATGGAAAGGAAAGGAAGTTCGGAGGTGAGACATCTGATCTTAGAGGGAGGCTAAGCCATTTGACAGTGTCGATTGACCCAGGTCAAAATTATAGCCAGACCAGGCCAGTTCTAGGCAATTTCTCATGGTGCGGACGTGCCTACCGCTCCACGTCCCCCAGATGTGCCCACCGACCCAAAGGCGTCAGGCCAAGCGTAGCGGCGGCCGCAACAGCTAATTGACACCACCTGCTAACTCGCTCGTAATGACACAACTACTGTGTTCACTTGACCTCCCAGTTTATCTGTTTTATCCACATTGGTGGTTTTCTTTCACCATCTGTTATCATCTGCGTCCTTCGGCCTGTTGATACCTCCGCCACTGTTGTGGCTAAAATCGTAATCTGCAATCCTCACCTTGGTCATCGGAGTCTATCTTCATCCGGCCCACAAACCAAAACCAAACTCACGCCGTGCATTACTTACGCCTCGTTCATCCATGTTCATGAACAAAACCCCGCCCGTTTCATTTACCAGTTCCGTATCCCATTCGTCCGTTGGGTTCAAAGGAATTATGACCATTACTGTCTACATCGTCATTGTCACGCTCAGTCTCTCTGCTATCGTACAATACTTAGTCAATATCCGATATCTGC
Organism: Rickenella mellea; assembly: GCA_004355085.1. Classification (NCBI taxonomy): domain Eukaryota; kingdom Fungi; phylum Basidiomycota; class Agaricomycetes; order Hymenochaetales; family Rickenellaceae; genus Rickenella; species Rickenella mellea. The sequence goes on along the minus strand of ML170324.1, from coordinate 22,130 downwards.
CCTCTCGTATTGCGTGACTACATGCCTGCCTGCCTGCCTGCCTGAGTCAATCGATGTCATCAGAGAAGATCCCTAGGTCACTACAAGTTGCCTGTTCAATCACCTGCATAGACTCGGGACTATTGGTACAATGTGTGGCGTATCCCACTAGTTGGATAGACATTTGGTCAAATGAGGGACTGTGGATCTATCTTGGGACTTGATATGGAGTTGTGCAATAGTAATGTCGTGGAAAATGGCGCATGAGCATAAAATGTTTTCTCCAATAATTCCTTGCCTGAAAAATTGGCTCTCTTGTCCCCTATTCATGCCACCAGGCCACTCCCTTGGCCAACGAAAAATTTGACCAATGCGGGCAAATCCTCCTTCAAAGAAATGTCCACGATCTTATGACGATCGGGTGTATGTTTCAACGCTAGAACATTTCCATACCATCGGTGCGCATTTTTCCCGCCAGTTAAAGTGTCAATAGTCTGATTCGGCAGGGACCCGTCGAAAGGGAAAGTCCTGCAATAAATTACTTCGATGCTCAAGTTACCTCGCAAGGGAGGACCGCGGGACCCGTCAGACTCTATCCACGACCTCCCTTTCCAACTCTGGCCGATATAGTGATCTGGTTTAGGCACGTGGTAAACCATGCCATTCTGTGTCATTTCGTCGTACTCCACTCGTACAAGCCGAGGTTTGAACTCGAGGGCTGAGAACAGAATGGCATTCACTTTGAGGTGATTCGGATTTCTCCTCGGCTCATGTGCCCGTTCAGACGGAGATTTGCGACAAAATCTCTGATGGTTCGACCAGTCCTGTGAATAAAAATTTACAGACCGGACGGAGAAATGTGGCATTATGGAATGCTCACCATCTCCAGGTGCTCCTTCGAACAGTAGTATGAAGAACGGCACCTAAGGCAACGATGAGTAGTTGGTGCCTCGCAAACAGCACATGATGGTCTTGATTTCGGAGCCATATCTGTGTGCGGATATGGTTGGTCCGTTTCACGAGGGTCTTATAGCCGTCCAGATGGATGCGATTGCGATAAGGACAGCATATACAATACCTAACTAAACTTGAGGTAACTATTCGAGGTTTCATTTCGAATCAATCGTGGGTCCAGTGAGGAATGTCTGAGTGATGGGGTGGGCCGCTTAGATTTTCCAGGACTCCGAGAAAAACGCGGAGGGTGTGAACGACCACAATTTCATTACACTGGAAAGACTAGAAATAAATTTTAACGCCTCGGTGGTGGTTGCACAGTCAACGGTTTATATTATGAGCACGGAATACGTAGTAAGATATGGATTGGCGTACAAATCGTGAATCCGTCAAACTACACCTTGCCTTTGTTCTGCGGAGAAGAGAAAGGTCAAAACAAAATTCGGGCCAGGTAAGATACAAATCACGTGATGAGCCACGCCTGCCCTAGAGCGCACCACGTATTTGCTGGCAACTTTCAAGATAACCTCTCAATTTCCTCCACGCTCGTTGAGACGAAACGCAACGATGCGGCCATCTCCACTCCTCTGGTCAAGTTTAGCACTCACGGCACTGGTGTCTTCGTTGGTTTCTGCATGTTCGTCTTCAACTGTACTCTCCAAATTTAACCACGCCAACTATCGCTCGTTTTTGACGCGTTGAACTGTTCGATATGAATTCTACGCCGAATTTAGCTCCCTTACCTGAAGATGTACCAGAAATCGAGATAACATCGACATTCCCAGAGAACAATCCTTTCGGTCGTACGTGTCAACTTACATCATTCGAACGGTTACATTTGCTGAACGAAACTATGGGCAGATGTTATGAATGGCGAGCGGAACCAGATTTCACTACTGGTAGAGAACAAATCTGGGCTCAACGTCACACTTGTGAACGTCGCGGGGTCGTTCCATGATACTGAGACGGATGCAATTATCAAAAATGTGAATTCGCTTTTCGTCATCGTGCCTTCAACGTGCTGATTCGATCTCTGACTTACTACAGACGTCGACCCTCTCATACGGTGTGTTCTTGATGGAGGGAACGAAGTTGCAGATCCCATATTCTTTCCACAGCGAGTACGTTTGGATTTTATTCCCTTGTTCCCGTTGCTGACGTTTCACAGAATCAAGGTGTGCAACACAGGTGTCTTGCTTTTGCATGTCTGATTCTCACATGCGCAGTCTGGGGACGCACGGTTGCATATTTGGGTGAACCACGCCATTGACGTATGAATTCAGACTCTATCTTGAAACCTGCGTTACCAATCCATCTTTTCAGGATAAAATATTCCAAGTCACGGCTTACGACTCCGTCGTCAAAGTTGTCGAACCGGAGGTCTCATTCTTCGATTATCAAGTGTAGGTTCACTCTGGTCGCCTATTCGACGGAAAACTCACAATCCCGTCAGAATAACGACCTATCTCATCACCGGTGCATTCCTCGCTGGTCTCGGATACATCGCGTACAGCACCTTCATGCCGAAAACAAAAAGATCTTCGCGCAAGACCACATCAACCACCTCTGCTACGGCTGCCCCCGGCGCGAAGACGACGACGACTCCAGGCGGAGGAACTTATCAAGACGAATGGATCCCTGAGCACCATATCAAGCGCACCAAGAGTGGCGGCGTGAAAGTTGCTGGCGCGGCGAGTAGTGGCGAGGAACTGAGTGGTGGTGAAACGAGTGGGCAGGAGACGAGGAGACGCAAGTCGAGGAAGTAAAATGAAGAGGTGTAGTTGCTGAATTGCGACTTGAACTGCGTCGGATAAAAATGACGCAATGCGCTGGCTTGTAATGGTGGTTTGAATATTTTTTATCTATGCATGTTTTGGAAGGAATACAACGTCGAGGGGCGCTCGGCGTTCAGCGTGGACGAGAAAAAGAGGCCAGAATGTAGTGTAACATGAACCACTTCGAAGACACCATGGAATGGATTCAGGTGGGTGGTTAAGTGCAGTCACAGCGCGATTTTAACTGTCAACATGCTTGTAACCCTTAACCTAAGTTCACAAATTCTTCAGCGCCATCATACACGCCAGCGAGTCAGAATATACGTACCCTGTTTTCCGCAAGTAATGTGAGATACCTGTCTGCCCATTCCTTGCAATTCTCGTAGTGGTTCACACCCTCCGTTCGTTGACATTTGGTGAGTTCCGTGCGGACGATGCGTGCCTCCATTGCATGCACCCATGACTCGCGGATGTGTTCGTCGCGCGCCTTAACGCGTTCTGCGGAATCAAACATACGCTTAGATGGAGGATATTTGCTGACGAAATGGAGCTCACCTTGAAGTTCAGATATTGACGGGTCGTCCATGAAGGACGAAAGAGGGAAGACGGTGTTGAGTCGTGTTTGCGTCAGTGGCTGCTATGTGCGACGCAACTTGAACACCAACCATGACCACAGACCTGCCGACAGAAGTGTTGAGGGTCATTATTCGACTCGCCACGTATAGTGACATTGATTTCGACAATGGATTCATCCACGGACTTGACATGGACTGGTTCGTCACCTTCAGGCGGAGAAACGCCAAAACGATGGAGACCAAGTTCGCCTTGCTAACAATATCACACCGCATCATGCAAATCGCTGCCGAATTCCTCTATGAAATAATTGTCGTTACTGATAAGCCGTTTCTCCTCTGTTATGAAAATTTGGCGGCGAAGCTTGAAAGGTCCTCCACTCCTGCGGCACTGACACACCTGGTACCTTGTCGTCGTGAATGGGTCAAGTTCATTTTCGCCTATGAAAGCTCACAGTTGACGACTGCGCCAACCGTCGCTGCCATCCTTCGTTTTTGTCCCGAGCTGAAAGGATTTTCCTGGATCAATCAACGCAGCCGTTGGACACCGTATCTGTTATCCTCCTCAAGGACGAGATTCGAAGAGGAACAAATGATCGAAAAAATCCCAAACGGCATCACCATTTTCAACTGGCATGCGGACGTGCACCGTGTTGCATTAGCCTCAGTTTTTCGTGGATCATCCGCGTCTCTGCGGGTTCTCTACATTGGTGGACTGCGGAACTATTCGCCTTCCAACAACGCGTTTCCACAGGTCCAGCATATCCCTGAAATATTCCCATCATTGTCAGATTTGAAAATTATGGCCTCCGTCAACCTCTTCGATACCCTTGAGATGTGGTCGATTCCTGCATTGGCTGACCTATATCTTGAGGAGGATTTCGGGGATGACCGTCTATGTGACATTGTTTTACCCAAAGTTGCAAGGACCCTTCGAATTTTGCGATTCGGCGTTAGGATACACGTGACGACTGAGCTATTGTCAAAAACTATACATGTTTGTCAATGCCTTCAAGAGCTACACTATTGCGATCTCGATGTAGTGGTGTCCCCATGGACATCCCGCCTGACGCACCCGTCACTGAAATATGTCGAAGTATCATACGATATGTTCGAATTTGAAGATATGGAACAGGCCAACAGCAGCCTCCTGCGTGACTTCGGCTGTCTTTCAAACGACCGATTCCCCTTACTTGATACGATCGTTGCTTCTGATGTCTTTATCAACTCTTCCGAGAGGATGGGTTGCCGTATCATGCTACAGAGGGTTTCAGGCAATTTCAGTGCAGCAGGGATCAGAGTACTTTGATGTTTCTGTGCAATTGTTGAGTCCTTTGAACAACATATGTCAAGAGTCTGACATTTTTTATTTAGGACATCTCTTGGTTTCCAACATACTTGTACCCACGCCTTCCCTTAAGAAGATACCAGAAAGTTGGGGGATATGACTCGTTCCTGTCAATCCTCCCTGCGTTTGTCACGGTCGCTCGGTGCTACGCACCTACGAGGTCGTCGACTCTTCATTAATAATTTGGGCTGGTGATTTTCTATGGATTTTTTCACTCCTCCATTTTCCTTTCTTCTATGCGAATTTTTCTCCGATCTGCGACAAAGCAAAGTTCACCAATTTTGTCTCAGGCTCTCAAATCATGACTATACACCTGCCGACGGAAGTGTGGATGGACACTATTCGACGCGCTACGTCTAGCGGTATTGATCTCGACGACGGAGTCACTCATGGACTTGACATTATGAACTGGTGCATCGCCCTCATGCAACGCAATGCAACGACGATGAGGACAAAGGTCACCTTAACGGAGTTATCTCACCAAATCACGCAGATCGCCGCTGAATACCTTTACGAAATAATTACCATTGAAAAGCCAAGCGATGCTTCAAATCTGTTGGCAAAGCTGACACAGGCAAACGACTCGAAATTGATGCCTTTTCATCGTCAATGGATCAAGTTGATTTTCATGCAAGACCTACCCTTGCCTCCAATCACGCCGATACTGTCAGACATCCTCAGTCTTTGCCGTGGACTGGAAGGAGTCTCATGGATTGATTCTGATCACGGATCGGAATGGAATCCTCTTCATGTTAAACTGACAGGACAGATTCCAACAGAAATTGAGTTCCTCAATTGGAGTGGTCAAGTGTTACGCACTACAATACTTGCCTCGTCCGCATCCGTTCGAGTTCTTCACATTGGTGGACTTGTCGATGATTCGATTCCAAGTCATTTGGTGTTTCCATCTTTGAGTCATTTGAGCGTCAGGCATTCCTTCCTTCCATGTCATCTGTTTGCTGTAAGCTCAATGCCGAAACTGGTTGACCTATTTATTCAAGCGCATTTCTGGGATGCCAGTCTACTCCGCTCCGTCTTAAACGATGTGGCTGCGACACTTCGAATTTTGCGACTAGGCGACAGGACAATCGTTAAACCTACATTATTTTCAACGATCCTAGACTCTTGCCCGGAGTGCATTATAATAAATCCACCGAGTTTCCAATCACCCGTCGTGTTCATGGATATCTTTTACTATGACACACCACTCTTTGAGATGTGTCACAGTGTCTTACCCCGCGATGGAATTAGAAGACATAAAAAGGATTGAGTCCCTCCTTTCTGACTACGAGGGACTTTCAAAATCTCGATTCCCCTCTCTCGATGCTATCATTATTTCTGGTCTCGTGCTCCGTCATCCAGAACGGCACCATTGTAGTATCGTACTTAGGAGGGTTGGAGATGATTTCAGCTCAGCAGACATCAACGTGATTTGATGTATGTTGCCGTGCATGATTGTGAGGCTTTTGAAATTTTTTAAAAGACTCAGGGAATGAACATCCTTTAGTGGCACAACGCCATCAGAACCATGCGTTTGGTAGCCGGGATTTGAAAAAGTCTGGAACATAAAAGTTGAGAAACCCTACCCCTTCGTCGACTCCGTGACTCTCGTAATAGTTCTCAATGCACTGGGAGAAGAGCCAACCCCGCACGTGTACGGAAAAGGTCATTATTCGATCGTCGAAAGTTCAAGTTTCTAACTTTCTATTGCTTTCTATTGATTTGGGCTCACAGTCGATTGTGTCTCGATCGCTAGTTGTACAGCTTTCTCTACCCTTTTGGACTACCTCTGACATAATTAATGTAATAACAAAACAAAACCCAGTATCAGCGGCAGATATTCCTGTTGAAATATGGGGTTTCGAGGATGCTCGCGGAGTTTTAATCCAATATTTAATGTCGGTCTCACCGGCCCGGCTTCTTTTGCATGGCACACCTTTACAAAAATCGCCGCATCCACCAAATATTCGGTGCTAACACAGATGTAGGCAAGACCGTCATCACAACGGCACTGGTACGCGCGTCGGCTTCAGCAAAGGGACGCGTATTTTATCTGAAGCCAGTCAGCACCGGACCCAGGGCTGGTGCAGACGATATGTAAGCGAATGAGCCGCTAGTCGCGTACTGTGAACTGAACGCTGTGTTCTGAATAGATATGTGAAGAGATTTTCGAACAATTTCTCAGATCGCGTGGATACGCACTGTGCCTATTCGTTTTCGGAGCCCTTGAGCCCTCATTTAGCGGCAAAGATTGATGGTGAACGACACTCGGTCAGTGCTATTTTCAAGATGCATCGTCAGATGAGCTCACAGACATCAACAGACTAAAATCCCTACCAATGATGTACTCATTGAATCGATATCTGCGTATTTGCGTAACAGTGGAACGAGTGATGATAGAAAAGCCGACATATACGTCGAGACAGCTGGAGGTGAGATAACTTCTTACCGTTCCGTAAGTGATGCGGCATTCTGATAAATGTTATCCATCACTTGTCGCTGAACTCTAATGCATCTCAGGTGTCCATAGTCCGACGATGACGGGTACACTGCAGGCAGATTGCTATCGTCCATTACTCCTACCAACCATTCTCATCGGCGATGCAAAGCTCGGCGGGATATCTGCTACGATTTCTTCATACGAGTCGCTCCTTCTGCGCGGATATTCCGTCGATTCCATCCTCCTCTTCCGAGATGAGCAATACCGGAATTATGAGTTCCTCACTGGGTACTTTTCCGAGCGGGGAATCCACGTTGGGACTTTCACAGCACCTCCACATATCGTCGCAGATGTAGACGAAAACACACAACGTACCGAGGTATACTACCGAACTGTGGAAGATGTCGCAATGGATACAATAATCCGTCTCGACGATCTTCATGCCAAAAGAATCGCAGAACTAGACTCGATGCCACGGCGAACACTCGAATCCGTGTGGTGGCCATTCGTTCAACACGGTCTAGTAAAAGGCGAACAAGATGTGACAGTCATCGACAGCGCCTTTGGGGACTTCTTCAGTATCTATGACAAGCACACAGCGGAAACCACTCGGAACCTGTCTTTTCTGCGACCACAGCTCGATAGTTCTGCATCCTGGTGGACTCAGACATTCGGACATGCTCATCCAGCCCTCACCCTCGCGGCTGCGCGCGCAGCAGGGCGATATGGACACGTCATGTTTCCGCAGGCGACTCATCTTCCTGCACTTCGGCTGGCAGAACGACTGCTCGCAGGACCGGGTAGCGGATGGGCATCTCGTGTCTTCTTCTCTGATGACGGCTCCACGGCGATGGAAGTCGCACTGAAGATGGCGCTTCGTGCATATACTGTTCGCCATGGAGACGAACTTGTCGAATCGGACAAACGCCAACTTGGCGTCCTGGGGCTTAAAGGCAGCTATCATGGTGACACCATCGGAGCGATGGACGCGTGCGATGCAGGTGACGGGGTGTATACCTGTGAATGGCATGACTCGAAAGGATACTGGTTTGACCCGCCTTCTGTTGGCGTACAGAATGGTCTCAGTGTGATATCCATCCCCCAAGCGATCGTGGACAGCGCGGGATTGGGGGATAGCAGGGTGGTGGGAGATTCGTTGTCATGGATCTATGACATACCGCGGAGACTGCGTACACCCCTCGCTTCCCAGTATCGTGAATACATCGAGCGTTCCTTACAGAAGCTACAGAATAACGGCTTTCCGCGACTCGCGGCGCTGGTCCTGGAACCTCTCGTCATGGGTTCAGGCGGGATGATCTTCGTTGATCCTCTATTTCAACGTGTTCTAATCGACGTCGTGCGTTCCTCCACTGAGACATCAACCTCGACGGAAAACACCTCATGGCGTGGTCTCCCCGTTATCTTCGACGAAGTCTTTGCAGGGCTATACCGCCTTGGCATCCAATCATCTGCTCCACTTCTGGGAACTACACCGGACATCGCTGTCTACGCAAAGACCCTGACGGGCGGACTCGTCCCTCTTGCCGCCACGCTCGCTTCTCAAAGCGTTTTTGACGCTTTTCACAGTGAGAGCAAGGCTGATGCCTTGTTGCACGGCCATAGTTATACTGCCCATGCAGTTGGGTGCGAGGTTGCTAATGAGGCGCTTGATATGATGGGAACTATAGCGTCGTCCGAGACATGGGAAACGATGAGGGATCGCTGGCGAGGTGCGGTTGCAAATCCATCCATGAAAGGCGATTTGAATAGCAAGACGAACATGTGGAGCTTTTGGGATCCTGAGTTTATCAAGAAAGTGTCACAATTGGATATGGTCAACGAGGTAATGACACTTGGAACTGTCCTTGCAATCAAGCTTCGAGACACGCAAGGAGGTGAGTTGAAGGAGATCGAAAGTATACGTATCTCTAATATGGATTCAGGTTACCGAAGTCACTCTGCTCAGACTGTATTAGCCTCCATCGCGAAGCCAGACGTCGCGGGGAATTTTGGCATGCATTTCCGAACCCTCGGCAACGTTGCATACTTCATGACCAGCCTGAATACCACGCCGTCCACCGTACGAACAGTTGAAGCCAGAATAATGGAGGCACTGAAACGGTAAACATGAATCTGTACATAAATTGTTAAGAAGCGTTACAAGATACACGTGCAAGTCGTTTTAAATGTATTACATTATTCTGATCAGCTGCGCCAGTACTGCGCCCAGTTGTGTAACTTGTCCAACATATTGTGGTACACGGAACTCCCATTCAATAGCGTTTCGAACATCTTGATCGCCTCCTCTTCCGTAAGGTCAAGTCTAAATTTATCCTGAAGTTGCTCGTGCACATTCTGTTGTTTGATGTCAGAGATATTCGCGTCCACCATGAGAGTAACCAAGTTCAGGATGAGATTCGCGCTCTTGCGGAGGATAGTGAAAGCGATGAAGCATAGGCTTTGGAACCTAGCGAATTCGGGAGACTGGTTGCCACCCATTGCATCCACCATCTCCGGGCAAACTTTAACTGGCGGAGGATACAACTTTGGATCACGTCCCAATATATAACCAAAGTCCACTGTTAGAGTGTGGGTAAGGGTGTGAGACGCAGATCATAAGAAGTTCTCACCATGAAAGAAGTGACCTGGATGAGGCGTGGCCGTTAGGTTCATCGATAAGTGCACACGTTGGAACTCACCATCAGGCGCTAATAGGAGATTGTCAAGATGTCGGTCACCTACACCAAGAATATATGTCATTACACAATATCCAGCTGGGGGAATATATTGACATTAGAGTATGACGGATGAAGAAACTCGACGCGACGCACCACAACTGAGCACGAAGGTGTCCAAAACAGTCTTCTTCACTCCAAACGTGCCAACGCTACCCTCGTCCGGGTGATGTGCCCTCAGGTAATTCAGCAATGTCCCATATTCGCTAACAATCGCAGCAATCGTCATGCTCGGAATATATTGCGCCAGACCCTGCGCTGGGCCAGTCGCCAGCACCGCATACGGCGACAACTTCAAATCCAGATTCTCCTTCCTCAGCAACCGATCCATCAAAGTGAACAGCTGGATGACAAGTTGGTCTTGCCGCATATCGTCGCCATCTTTGAAAATGACGGGATACTCGCTTCCGTCGGAACAAGAGAAGTAAAGAAGGAGAGGGGAGAGGTTCGATTTGAAGACGGAGGCTTTCTCCGGAATTATTCCGGTTACTTCGATCGTAGCGTTCAAGGGGAGGGGGAGCGGTGACATAGATGAGAGGCCGTTCTTAGGGTCTGCGATGAAGGCGCGCAGTCTTTCGATCTTCTTTGGACGGGGATCCTTTAAAGTCCGGAGTTCCTTTGCGCGCTTGCTGAGAGTTGCGATCAAATCGCCTTGACGGCGCAGCAGCTCAGTTCTCTCTGCAGAGTTCTCAGCCTGTGCAAAGCCGTGTTAATTAACACAACATCGAGATAGAACGCGGCGCGAAACATACCTTCTTTATCTTCTCCATGAACTTCCACCAAACTTTGCCATAAACTTTCGCCACTGTCTTGTCCTCCAAAGCCACTTCGACCATAAGGTACCAGTGGAATCGGTTCCCCAGCACGACGTTGCGTACGGCGCGATCTATCAAGAAGTCTGCGAGACCACTGTCATCATAAGATATGGCACTCGTCGTAGACCGCGAAGAGCGTTGATCACTGGCTGCGCTCTCAAACTTGAGAGCTTGAAGGAGTTGCAAAAGGTACAGTAGCAATTCCTGCAAATATACTAATCAGGCTGGAGAAAGCGAAGATGGAAGGAAGAATCTTTACATCGTCATCAGCTCGAGCTAATTGGTTGACTGCGAAGCTCCTGACACGGCTGTCCACAGTCCCGGGACCAAGGAGTTCCAAAGCATCGTCAGTTTCGATGTCAGTCCACTGCGGAAGCAAGACTTCGACGGCTTGCTTGACTTCGCTTGGATCTCGCCAAGTCACGGATTTTAAGAATTTAGTCAAGCCTCGTTTGTCTCTGGTGAGGTAGAACCGGAATTTCCAGATGAGGTCTTTCTCTTCGGACGTGAGAGGTTGCGTAGGTGCATAATTGAGGATGACCTGTCCCATTCAACGATACGTCAGCTCACGCAGCATGATAATATAATAGAAACGCACGCTAAGCTCGTCCCTGTCCTTCGCGTTCGGCTTCAACTCCCGATCCAAGGCACCACTCCTGTGACTACGGACCAAACGGCGGTGCTTGTCCTCCACAGGATTCTCCCTCCCGACTTCTGGGTCGACTATCTGCCAGAGATGGGTCTCTGAGCTGAGTAGTGACGTGGTAGCTGGTGTGGAAGGAACTCGCGAGGATGTCGACGCTGGGAAGATTGTGGCGAGGTGGGTCGAATCCTGGCGTTTGGAACGGATTGGTATGAATAAATTTCAGGAGGGATGCAGGATTTGAATAACACACCGGTTCACTGAAAATCACCGGAAAGTCGAAGCGAGGAAGATCGATGTACAGGAAAAGATTCTCGGACTTCTTGGTCTCCGCCTGATCGCTACGTATTAAAATCAGCATCACACACGCCAAGTTTGACACACACCGCATGAATTTCCTCCATCTTCCGAAACGCCAACTTGTCCAGCCAATCTGACTTCGGTAGGTCACCGCGTTCGTACTTCTTAACAAGCTGCAGAAAGAGTTACAGAAACGCAAGGAAACGCGAGTATCAAACACATCCTACCTTCTCAAGCCTTCCCATCTCATCCTTCACAGCCATCTTCGAAGGAGTTTTTGAATCAATAGAACCATCTGCTTCGACTCCTGGCCACAAAAGTAATCGATGCTTTCCGCGTCGCAATGTCCTTCTTGCACCAAGGATTAGCAGCAGTCGCTCACAAATGAAAGAAGCAAGCGCAACCATTTCTTTCCGAAAAGCTTAAATGTAGACCCTCCCACTGGTGCAGCAGTTCGTGGTCCTTCGATGTCCCAGACGGTGAACGTTACTTGAGCGCTCAGTGGAAGGTCGCAGTATTTGATTGGCAGTGTGATCCATTCGTTCCATCTATAACGACACGTCAATGAAGTGGCTTGGAGTTAAAATAGCTGAGACATCCACATGTAGCTGTTCTTAAACGCCTTGAAGGACGTTCGGTATGGAATTGTGAGCGGTTTGTTGTCGGCGAACAATTTGCAGGTCACATATAAGTCAGACAATGTCCTGTTATCTTCATCAGTAAATACCATAATTTCCATCAAGAAATACGCACGGAGACTGAACGCCGGCGAATTGAAGGTCTGGATTGTCAATCAAGTCAGTAAATGGTCGCGGATGTCGAGTGCCTTCCATTTGAGAGCTGCTTTAGTGTCACATCATGCTCTATACTTTGAACAGTTGAATAACGAACATTCGAAAGGTGACGGGGAGCTTCAGAGAGCTTGATTTTGCGAACGTGAAGTCTTTTGGATTATCTTTGTCCATGTCGAAAGAAACTAGTTCTTAGTTACAGCAGGCCGTTTTGGGAACTTGAAATCACAACATATGACGTAATCCACGGTCAAATTTATTCATTACTCTAATAGCAACTGCTCGTATGATTACAGCGATCCCAAGAGAAACCTTAAATTCCAGTTTACTGTAATCTATTCCTCCAGCTGCGTCCCCGGTGGCCGTATACCAGACGCCAAACGCCAGGCGACGAGACGCATTGAAGCTCTGCGAGTCCTGCGCATTTCATAAAGCGAAGGAGACAATGTATTATCTTTCTGATTTTGTTAAATATTGATTGTTATGGTGGTACCGAGTATCAATCGAACAATGCCGGTGCATGTGTCAGTGGTCTCAGACA